>MU858924.1:0-33273 GCA_033297175.1 Cladorrhinum sp. PSN332
AAAGATGATCCCCCCCCCACTCCCAAGCCACACACCTACTAGCCACCACGCCATGAGCCCCCTACCCCAGTATGGGCTTATCCACCAAGTCAATACTAGACCTCGAATATTAGCCCTCGAATACTGGCCCTCATAGATTATCCTCATTATGGTAACGGCTTATAGGCTGGCACTGGTATTAGCGCCTCCGCCTATCTCCTACGCTCCTAAATCCCCTCCTCTAAATTGTTTGTTATCGTAGTTCTTCATATACCAAAATAGTCACATTTCTTGGAAAGGCATATTTGCTTTGAGGAAGGTCGGTATGTTTTTAAGGGTCCTGATTATATTTAACGACTTGTATAGTTGTGTCGAGGGAAATTTACTGCCGTTTTCGGACTTGCTTATGGGGTGTGAGGTTGGCTAGAACCTACCTCCCCCCCCCCCTCAAACCCGCCCGACCAACAAAAAAAAAACCGCCCCGCTTCTTCTTACATTTTTGACCTTGTTTGAAAATAACTTTCGAGGATGATAATGTTCAGAATGGTAGGGTACTTAATTGGGTTTTATGTTACTAATGCGGTGGCACGCAGAAGTGGTTAAACAAGAGTGATGAATAATCTGAAGCTGTTTGGCTGTGTGGTGGCCACTGCACCAATGCGGGGCCACTGATCATATCTAATCTTACGGATATTATCTAACGTTACATCTTTCTCTCTGTCGAACACCTGGTTCTTGTCAGAGGGAGCGCATTAAAATCAACCAGGTGTCGACACCTGGCAGAAGTGTCAGTGCTCCGGGGGAAAGCACTGACCCACCTACCTGGATAAAGTCCCTCAGTGGGCACCCACTTCCGACAACAGACAATTTTACCACAGGATTGAATCTCGTAATATTTAACAGGTTCCTATATCAGTTGCTATCTGATCGGAACGAAAGTTTCAATTGCGCATATCTTTAATTGAATCACTCGCGCTGCGCGCTCGGACAGGGGTTTTCAATGGGATTAAAAGGAAGCTTGGCAATCCGTGAAGGATCACGTGATGGAAAGTCCCAATTGGGATGTGTGGGAAAAGGACTTTGTCACTTTGCCAGTGGTACCACGGCTTTAGATCAAGAGGGCGTTGAGATAGCTAGGACGAGTCTTAACTTTGGCGGGATCGATACGGCCGTCGTACGCCTCGATGTCGATGCTGGGCTTCTCCCAAAGAGCCTTCTGCTTGTCCTAGAATCTGTTAGTATTATCACGAAGATTTTAGAGAGAAGTACTTACATTGGTACAGAACTCTTTCATGGCCGTACGAATGGCGGGCTTGCTAGTGAACACCAACACTATCTTCTTGCCGGTATCCGTCATACGGATATTAGAGAGCATACCAGCTCTGGCAAACGACTAGGAGCCTTCCATTATATTCTAAAAAGACGCCCTGTTAGTGAATTAAACACGCAACCTCTTGAAAAGTCATTTGACAATTGACTACTTGATTATTAACCACTTGGTTAAGAGCAGGTCTGCAATTTGACGCCCATATAGTTATTGGATAAATATTATATAATAAACTTTGTTAAAGACAAGATGAAGAACATAGTGTTATTGAATGAACCCGACCGTACGGTTCGGCGGGCTAGCGACCGTTGACCGTGCGGAAGTGGTTTAGCGCCTTAGAGGCTTAGCGAGTCTTTGTCATTGGCCGACACCACAAAAGAGCATCCAGGCACGACCGTGTTAGGGGCATAGAGGTGTTCCTGACATTTTGTTCATGTTATATCTGAACCCCGCACGACGGCGGATCGGCAACTTTCTGTATCTTATTAGCCACTGGCAGTGGTGGACTTATTAACCGAGCGGACGGAATATTTCGTCACTGTTGGACGCTTGAGTCTGGGATATGCGTTCCCGGAAATACCCATTAAATGCTTGCCCTCGCCATCCCCAAAATGTTTTTTAAAGGTTCAGGGTTCCCCAACCGTCTTCCCAGCGACGTTATTCACCATATTCATAAAGTCGTCAGTCTTACTTGGGGCAGCTGCCCTG
This sequence comes from Cladorrhinum sp. PSN332, assembly GCA_033297175.1. NCBI lineage: Eukaryota > Fungi > Ascomycota > Sordariomycetes > Sordariales > Podosporaceae > Cladorrhinum > Cladorrhinum sp. PSN332. The sequence continues at coordinate 2,015 of MU858924.1, forward strand.
GGTGCCTGGGCTCAAGATGCCCCAACATACATCCTCAACACACCAGCCCTGTCTCCGCAATCTCCAAACCTCATACCCCCCAGTTCGTCAGTTACTCATTCGAACCCGCCTTCTAGGCCGAATTCTTCGGCGAACCCTCGTCCCCTCAAAACCTAACCTTCACACTCCTTAACCACCTGCACTCCCGCGGAGCACGCCCCATAATTCGAGTAGGCGGCATTACAATAGATAGCATAATCTACGACCCTAAACAGACCTTATCCACCGTCCGCACCGAAAACGGCAAAGGAGGCATCTACCGAACAACCATCGGCCCATCCTTCTATAAATAATAGGACACCTTCCCTCCAGGCACCACATTCATCTCCACCCTCAACTTTAGCAATAACTCCCTGCCTATTACTCGCGATTTAACTCTCGCCTCATATTTACTCCAGCCCGACAAGATCCTATACTACGAACTAGGCAACGAGCCGACCAACTACCCTTCCTCCCGCTAACAGCGCAGCACAGCCAACTACGTATCCTAATAGCTCAACTTCACTTCCTCGATCGCCTTCTCCCTCCTTCCCGCCGGTCCAAGGAAATCCCTATTCTGGGCATCGTCAGCCACCACGGACAAGACCGATCTGTACGTCCGACCTTTGGACCTTATCCCGGCGGGAATTAATAAAACCGGCCAGATAGGGTAATACTCTATCTATAACTACGCCTTCGCTACCTGCGATCCGGCCCGGGAAAAACTCGCCACGATCCCTAACATCCTCAACTATACCTCGTTAAAGGCTTATACGGACAACGAGATCTATCCCTCGGCTAAAGCCGCTCTAGACTCGGGCGCAGAGTAGGTCATTGGCGAGTTTAATAGTATTGCTTATTTAAAAAAACCGAACGTCTCGGATACATTCGCGCAGGCGCTATAGGCGGTAGATATCGAACTGCTCTACGCAGTAAGGAACGCGTCCAACGTGCATCTCTATCAAGGCGCCACGTTAATATTTCAGAGTAATTAGCAGCTAAATACGCTAGGGGACGAACGGAACGCCGGGTTTTAGTAGTTATAGCTTGCTGTACCTAATTAACAGTACTAAAAGGGGGGAGGCGAGGGTCTTGCCGGTTTTTGTGTCGCAGTTATTGGTTGTGGAAGCTTTAAAGGGTAGAGGGAGGATAGCGGGGCTGGGTGGGGTTCCTAAGGGACTAGGGAGGGAGGGGTAGAGCGGGTATATAATTTATACTAAAGAGGAAAAGAGGTCGGTGTTGTTGAACATGAAGCCTTTTTATGCTGGGCAAAAGGGGGAAAGAAGGGAAGTGCTAGTGGATTTGGGGAAGTATAAGGGGGTTGTGGTGAAGAGGATGACTGCTCCGAGTGTTGATGAGAAGGATGCGGGGAAGGTTACGTGGGGTGGACAGTCGTTTAGAAATGGAAATGCGATTGGAGCGGTGACTATGGAAAAGGTTGAGGAGGGTGGGAAGGTGAAAGTTAGGGATAGTGAGGCTGTTTTGGTTACTTTTTTATAAGGGATAAGGGAGTGACAGGGGTGGAGTTCGCCAAGTCGGTGTCGGCGAGGGTAGAACATCAGTGATAGTTGGAGATCTGGGGGATGCGAGGAAGAAGTTACTGCACTCATATAGCCTAAGTTCCGTAAGCTGGGGTTAAAACAGTCATCACAGATAAACTGCAAATAGTCTCATACCCACACGATACCTACATTGACATCGGTACATGTGCCTTGGCGTGAGCAAACATCAAGGCATAGTACAGGTCACTTGACCACAAAATCACCCAGCTTCAACACATGTGAAGGGAATTTGAGTTAAAACGGTTCAGCCTAGTACGAGGACGCATTCCATCATATCTATGGCATCCGGCCCCTTATTCCGCATTGGGTTGCTGTTGGCTATCTTGGACGGTCACAGTCTTGCAGGCATCAAACCCAAAGCTGTCTTCTATGCCGTAGCCCCTCTGGTTGGCCACCACCCTCTTGCCAGTCTTCTCATCCACAAAGTCACAGCTGAAGTGGGTGTGCCCAAACGCCCAAACTTTGACAAGTGGACTGGTCCAGCAGATATCCTTCTCCAGATTGGTGACAAAGGCGCTCTGAACGCCTCGCTCGTCGTCAGCATGTTCGGGGTCATTCGCCTCGGGGATCGCCGTCGGGCTGAAATGGGTGAGAATGACGACAGATCGGTGGGGTTCCTCCCTCATCATGGTCTCGACGGTACTATTCAGCCACCTCAGGTCATGCTGGTGCATAGCGTTGTGCACCTCCACTGTCCACTGGGAGATGTTGGAGAAGTCGGACATGAAGAGCGAAACGGTGCGTTTTTGGTCATCCCTGACGTTGGAGAAGAGAGTGGCGCCCAGGAGGGTGACCGTGTCCGAGAGGTCGAACCGCCTCCGGTTGAGAAAGACGAACCGCCCCAGCGAGGGGTCGTCGGTGGCCCTACGAGTCGAGATAGACGCCTCAAAGTTTTCCATCTTGGTCCAGGCAGCCTGAAGCGTACAGGTTTCAAAGTCAAGGCTGTCGTGATAGTACGGCTCGTGGTTCCCGAAGACATAGAAGACAACGTCGAATTTCTGGAGCATTTCGCGGAGAAACTGATAGAGCCTGAGGTCATGGGCGTTGCCGATGTCGCCCAGAAGAGCAAGATAGGGACTGCTGGGCTGGGGGTTGAATTGGGCGTACATGGGGCGATACCGCGGAGTCTCAAGATGGAGATCGGACATGACCTGAAGAGTGACCTTGTCTTTTGGTTCGTGCGGAACGGCCGACGAAGGAGTACTACGTGTATTGAGGTTGGCCATTCAGGGCGAAAAATATCAGGGAGGATCGAGGGTTTATTCTTATTTTTTTTTTATTGTTTTTTTCCTTCGCATGCCATGGAATCCAAGGGCGAGTCAAAATGATACCTGGATGTGTTTGTAGAGTAAGAGTGAGAAAGAGGAAAAGAGTGGAGTAGTGCGGGGAAGCTAGCAAGGAAGGAAGGCCCCCTAGCCGGGCTGAGCCGGGCTCAAAGGTATTACCGCAGCGGTTTTAAAAGAACCAGTGACTCACTGGAGAACTCATGGATGAACGAAAGGTTTTTTTTTTCTTTTTCCTTCACGCGGTCGGTCCAGTGTCTAATTGAAAACTCAATCTCATGCAGATGAAGGTTACACACGCCTGCGCGGTTTTTGGAAGATGTTTAGGAGGACCAGCCACCTTGACGCGCACCCAACATTGAACCTCCAAACCGAAGGGCGACGCGCCAAGCGTCCATTCATGCACTCGGGGGCTACTCCTACTCGTTCTCTTTCTTTTTACCCTTACTGCTAGTAGTGCTGGCACTACCCCGTCGCTCACTATCTCGATCTCGGTCGCTTGGGGCTCGCCGGCTTCCTTGCTCGCTTCCTTGCTGGCTTCCTTGCTCGCTTCCTTGCTGGCTTCCTTGCCAGCTTCCTTGCCGGCTTACTTGCCGGCTTCCTTGCTGGCTTCCTTGCTGGCTTCCTTGCTGGCTTCCTGCCTGGAACGAGGAGAAGCCACTCAAATTCTGGCTGGAATTGTTCCCGCCGCTCGAAGTCGAGGGCGCGGCTTCGTTCCCGTCCCAGACGATACCCGCACCGGCGAAAAGCGACTTCGCGACGGGGTATTGCGCGTGAAAAGGGTTCCAGAAGCTGGCCCTATATATATTACGGAGCTGGCGGGGGTGGATGGGGGTGCATCCCCGGAGCTGTTCTAAGCAGAATATGATATCCCGGGCGTCGTTCGCCTTCTTGGCAACCATATCGACATCGCGGCGGAGCACCCATGCGCTCGCTTTGAGGTTCAAGACGAAAACTAGCGTGCCGATGGCTATGCCGTCGACTACTTGTACGTCTTCGGAGGTGAAGGTGATGTGGTCCGTTAGGTCGAGGGTATATTCTCCGCCGTCTTCGGAACGGAATCTGTCAAGTCACAAGCGCCAGCCTTAGCCATCTACACATATTCGGATACAACATCTGGATTAGCGTCCATACTCACCGCATGCATTTCCCGTCAATGCGAGCCAGCTGCCCGTTGTTGGGCGCGTTTTGAGCCAGCAGATTCACAGTAGATCCGATTGACGTGCCGGCGATTAGAACGTCCAGATCGGCAGTAGCACGGTTATGACCATGCTCCTGTAGGGCGGTGCCACCGATGACGCAGTATTGGATATTGTTGTCCGCTAGGATGCCCGTGACAACGCTCATGAACTCCCTCCGAATCCTGGGGGTCATCTGGGTGGGTTTGTTACCGGGGCCTGAGTACTGGTTACCGGCAGTTGCTGACCCACGGGGCCTCGGATCGGGCGCAGTCATCCGGATGGCCGGTTGAGCCGGGATGGCTGGTTGAGCCGGGCGCGCAGGAGGCGAAGTTGTACTTCTTGTACTCCTGTGCTTCAAGCACAAGGTTCTTCCAATGCAATCCATGCATCCGCTGAACATTTCGGCGAGTGTCGATAGGGTTTCGGTGCAAGGCTTGGAAGTACTGGAAAGAACGGAATGGATATAACCAGATATATCCAATGGGGGCGAGAACAGCTCAACTAGGCGTGTGAAACTTGAGGGGGAAAGGGAGAATAGAGCAGAGGAGCTTGCCGGACACGGTTCCCATTCGATCATAATGGTTTCAACTCTCTGGGTATTTATTATTGCCATTTGGAGCAATGTGTGTTGGAGTGGTCAGTCCTAAAGGGCCTCGCGCATCTCAAAATAACCTTGGAACCTCATGAAACCTGAAAATACGCCCATAAGCCGAGTCTCAGGGTCAGAAGGACCCCCAAACTCACGTCGAAGAGCGCGTTCATTGTCAACTTAAGTAGGTAGGTCTCCGAGGCCGTGGCTGAATCCGATGTTTCAATCTTAACCCTCGGGACGGGACTGGTGCTACGCCAAAACTGTATTGTCTCAGTTAGGCCGGATCTCTCTCGACTACGTCCGTTTTTCTCATCTCTTATTGGCCCCAGGATTCCGGGCCTTTGTTCAGCCGCTCCCACTGCCAAGGTTGGGTACTATTATTAGCCGCGAATCCATGGCCACTCCAGGGCCTAGACACTTCAATTACTCGCGGTACCAGCCCTCCTAAAAAACAAGTCAGGCACAGATATTACCATGCCGATATCTCTTGGACAATCCCCTCTCAAGTCGATTGCATCGGTTGCCACAATGTTTAGGCGCAAGCCCTCCTCTCGCTCTGCCCCATCCACAACCCCTCCTGCGACTGCGCCGACCGCCCCCACGTCTCAGCCAGCATTGCCAACGAGGTATCAGGCTTGCGCCGTCCTCCAGCAACAGAAGATCGCCCACGTCGTCTGGTTTGAGGATGTGCTCGTGTATTACGGCAGCGACACTTGCGTCTTCGACCTGACCCTGCTCGTGGACAAGAAAAACCTTGGCACCGCCGTCAACGCCCTCATCGCCGCCGGCTACCATGAAACCGATCTCAGGTCCAAGTACAAGAACGACAGCCAGTTCTGCCGCGGCGGCACCCGGCTCGAGAATAGTGACCCCGACGGCGCCTTAGTGCTGGTTGACGCGCACGACTGGTTCTACGACCTGACCGATACGTCGGTTCCCGTCACGATCCCGCCAATGCCTCATTTGCACCGCTTCATCGAGTCGGTGATGATGTATTGGGTGTCCATGTCGGAGAAGGAGTGCATGGAGAAGCCCGGGTGGGCCATGTACCTGGTCGGCCAAATCAACTACGCCTACTACCTCCCAGAGGACAGCCCGAATCGCAAAAAGGTGCGCCACGAGGACTTTGCAGCGAACTTGGCGCGCGAGCTGCACGAAATCCATTACGACATGATCGGGTCGTATCCGGGGAAGGTGAGCATTGATTGCTACCAGAAGCACAGGTACCATGCGCTGCGCTCTCAGCAGATCAAGGTCGGCATGTTTGAACCGCGGCCGTACCCGACCGAGAACATCCCACCATCGCTGAATGAGTATGCCGAGTGGAACGGCCTGTCGAGCGTTCAGTCTGTTCCGGCACCGAAGAGGAGGAGAATGCATCCGCTGGTGAGTACCTAGGCAGCAACCAAGGGGAGCGGTGATACCTTCGTGGCCAACTGACTTCGAAACGGCGCAGATGGAGCAGATTGTAGAATGAGGCTGGGATGAACTGGGGAGTCCAGGGAGAGGTCTTTTACAGATACTCGACGGCATACGGTTATTACGCTGGGCGTATAAACAGCAATGAGGTCGGGAAATCCGCAACTGGATTGCTACAAACCAATTGATGTTCCATCGCGTCCATGCCGTGATTCAATCCTAGGGAACGAGACCCTCCAAAGCCTAACGAAGAAACAAATGGAGTGACGTTTAAAGGCTGTGACCAAGCTCTTGAGTGGAAGTTATCCTATCCAGGCAGGTACCTATCTAGCAGACCATCAAATCCAGGGGATCTGGAGCCAGGTGAGCTGTGAAACTGCTTTTGGGTCTTTCCTATTGTGGTCTTCCAACATACCTACCTACCTAGGTAATTTTTTATCGAAACCCTAAAAAGATTTATACTATATTAATGTGCAAATGGTATTTTCATGTTTTGAATGGGACACACAGATGATGTCATTTTAGGAGATTGCGGGCTTGGAGCATTATATATTTTGTGCATTGGTCTCGTGCTACTTCGATGCATGCGCCTGTCTGGCCAGAAGTGGCTCGTTGATCTGTGACGCTGCCAGATTATTGGAGAACTTCATCCGCGATGGCATTATAACCAAACCGGATCAGGGGGGGAGGTGGTGGGCATCGTCTTCAACACTGAGGAAAGTATCACAAGGAACGATGCGCTCGTAATCTTCTTCCTCGTATTCCTCTTCGTCGTCAGCATCAGTAGGTCGAGTCACCAGACGCTATCCTTGGAGCCACTCAACGAGAGCCATTGGGCAGCGGTTGAGCCGGCACGCTATTTGGAAATCTCTCGAGGCTTTCACTTCTCGTTATCGACGACACGCCATGCATGCGAGGTGGTTCCAGGAAGTGCGAATTGCGGCTCGGGCGATGAGGGAGCGGAGCGTGACAACTCACACATGAGAGAGCAAGGGGAAAAGGTACTGTCACACGGACCTCTCACATCCGCCGGGTGACCACATCCTGCATGTCCAAAGGTCTAGAAAATAAACACACGCGCCGATGGCTGGCTAGATTTGGAATTTAGGAAGTAGGTGGGGACATTGAGTTTGCTCTTGACCAAGTGAGTGTTGGTGTTGTTGCTAGCGTTGGTCTTGAACCATCCTTTCTTTTCGTAGTACTCCTTGATTTTCTTGTGCTAGTTTTCGTTAAGTCGCTCACGAGCAGCCTTTACCTTTTCAGGGTCATCTCTTCCCGCCTCCTACCTAACAGCACGACACTTGGTGAGTTCCCAGGGATGATTTTTCTTGCTGCAAGGGCAGTTGAAGGTCTTGCAACCCTTCTTACCGCTCTTGGTCGTACGTTTTTTGCCGCCGGTGCTCTGTGATCTAGAACCGGTGCTTTTAGCATAACAAAGACTACCACTGTTTAGGGAAAAGATCAACCACAAAATAAAGACAAGAGAAAATGAATGACAAAAAAGCGAAAGCAGCAATACGCAGATGGTACCTCACCTTCCTCTCTTTGTGCTCGATGCGACTGGTCCTGGTGGGCCTGCTCCGCTCCGCCATGCGCAGGACCCTAAGCCTTCCTCCCAGGTGCTACGGTCACTACGCATGTATTCGTGAAAGAGCCCATCATTGTTGATAGTTGAACCAGAGATATCTTGGGATTGAACATGAAGCTGCAGGGCTTTTATGAGAATAATATAATCGTTGGCTTCTTAATCTATCACTAGTGGTTCAACTAAGGTGTAGTGCCTATGACCACATAGCATAACTCCACAGCACAGCGTTCCGATAAAAGGCCCAGGTTTCAGGACTACCAGGACTGGTTCGTGCCATATCGGAGCATTGTGGGCGATAAACTTGAGCACCCAAGAATTTGCTTGGTGCTTGGTTGGCTCTTCATCGTGTGAGTGACGGTAGTGTGAACACCTGCTTGACACGAAAATAGCACCAAAGTAATTAATCATCCCTACTTCTGCCTCTCCAAAACCAACTGGCTTGATGTTTGCCAACCTTTGAGTGCTTACTAAGGTAGAAATGATTGGCAGCTTCCTGCCTAAGGTTGCCAGTGTTCTTTCAAATTAAACTCTATTTTCAGTTGGCGCTTAGGTGCCCGTGCAACCGTTCAAAGACCCAGGGGGGTGAGCGTAGAGTAGATTTGGGAAAAAGTCCTCAGAAATCGGCAGCATGTCTTCCAAAATCGGAATCGAATTTCCCTGGAACTCACACTCTGGATGTATAAAATTCCTATGGACGGCCTTTTATTTACATAGACTCCTAATTATTTTCGGGGATACGTATTTATTTCTACCCAAGGGTTCGTCCAAGTTTGTTCTGAGGAACGCCAGTTTACCTATTACCAAGTTTCTTCCGGGCGGACTTACTCCTGACGCTTTCGTGCTAAAGTCCCTTTTTTTCAACTATGTATTCTACATTTCAAGATATTACATCTCTTTTTTCTTTTCTTTTTTCTTTTTAAAAGAGTCCTCGAAAATGAGGTCCTTAAATGCAGGTCATCTACTCATCCCAAGCTCCAAGATTTGGTATCATTATCATGAGACATTTGGACATGGCATATCTCATTCTCAAAATCACAGCCCAAGCTTGAAGTAAATCACTCCAAAGTTCGACATATTGACGGATATATCGGGCTTAACTGATTGGTTGTCAATCCAACTGGGAAGGCGACACGGAGCCGCTCCGGAGCCGTAACTGCAACTGTCGCAATCCGCTCGCCATCCCGCTAGTTAAAGACGCCATTCTTGGGGTACTTGGATCACAACATATAAACTGTCACAACTGATAGAAAACAAATACCAAATCTTCAAGAGAAAATACCAAATCTTCAAAAGATTAACAAACATCTTGACAAAGGCTCAATCCAAAAATGTCCAACTCTGCCAACAAACTCCAAGGCAAAAGGATCGCCGTCATTGGCGGTTCTTCAGGGTAACCGACCCCCATCACCTCTTCACTACAACTACTACCCCCAGGACCACTAACACTCCCCCAGGATCGGCTACGGCGCCGCCTCCATCCTCCTCAACGCAGGCGCCCACGTAACAATCATCTCCTCCACCCAGGCAAAAGTCGACTCGGCCGTCTCATCCCTTTCCTCCTCCTCTTCAAACAAAATCCAAGGCCTCGTAGGCGACGTCCGCGACGAACCAACCTTCACCCAGCTCCTCCTCTCCCTCGCGCCCCTGGACCACATAATCTTCTCCTCGGTGGACAAAATCATCCGCGGCGCCCTAGCGGGCGCAGACCTGACGGAAGCGAACAGCCTGTTCGGCGTCAAGTTCTGGGGAAGCATCGTCGTGTCGAAAGCGGTGGCCAAACATGACATCCTCGTGCCGGGGGGATCACTGACGCTTACCTCCGGAGCGGCGGCTTTGAGGCCTAAGAAGGGAGCAGCGATCGGCGGTGCGTTGAACGGGGGGTTGATCACGCTCACTGCTGCGCTGGCTGATGAGCTGGCTGCCAAGAAGATAAGGGTCAATACGGTCGTTCCGGGCCTGGTGAGGACGCCGCTGCTGGGCAAGCTGGGACACGACGAGGAGAAGCAGAGGGAGATTTACGAGCAGGCCGAGGAGAGGCTGAGCGTTGGGTTCGTGGCGAGGCCCGAGGACGTGGCGGAGGCGTATTTGTATGCCGTTAGGGCCGATTACGCGAATGGGAGTACGATTGTTATTGGTGAGTCTCTCTTTATTTCCCCTTCTGCTGGGTTTGCTGTATGCTTGTCAAGTTGAATACTGACTTTTTGGTTAGATGGTGGTGGTTCGTTGTAGTTGCATGATATATTGGGGTCTTTGATTTGGTGGGTTTAGGGTGAAAGGGTACTGTGCGTTTTTACAAGGCTTGTGGATCTTGAAGAGACAGAACGATAGGCTCAGTGTATTTACGTCAGGAATGACGGAAGATACGATTAGGAGCATCCATAAAGAAAAGTAAACATAGTTGCCAGGTCTCAGAACTTGTTTACTGTACCGTAGAGGTACATTTGAAAGCTTCACTCGCATAAGTTTATTAGGCGCTCTTCTTACCCCCGTTGTTAGAGTGGCCCTTCAGATACTCAGGGAGCTCTGCTTGTCTTCAAAACTTGCACATCTCTTTCTGTTTAGGACGCATTTTCATATTCAAACAAGATCTTCTTATTCGGAGGAGGGCTAACTATTCATTTTCTGCAACAGTTTTGAGCGAACCTTTTGTGTTTCAGGGACAATAAGTCCGGGGCTATCTGGGCTGACCTGTCCAGTCCACTCGTGGTCAGTGAGATGCCGACGTTGCAGCTGTTGGACAAACAGGAAGCATGACGATGCCGCTAACCTGGCTGTTGTTCCGGGCGAACAAACAGCCGGGCGCGTCGCTGCGTGTCACCAAATATCACGCGCAAACAAACCTCACAGGGCGCTACATCTCTTTCTTCTTTTGCTACCTGTTATGCCACATTCTCTTAAAGGCCGGCACTTAGTCCCAGAGAACCTTGCACAAAGTAAACCAACCTCAACAAAGCTTCCTCCAAGTCTACTCATCCCACCGAACCAACTCGAACCAAGCCTTGACCAAACGCGACTTCTAATCAGCACCAGCCAGCAGCTCAACCCGATCGGTCTTTCCCTTCCTCAGCACCCTCTCCCTCGCCAAAACCGCCACGCCCTTTCTGATCCCGCTCTCATCCGTCGAAGCGGCAAACAGCTCCTTGATGGCTTCGTCGTAATCGCTCGCCGCCAGGTAGTCGGCATCAACCGCTCCGTGCCTAAGCAGCAAGAACCCCAGAATTCCCTGACACTCCCCTGCCCACCCTTCAACCTCGGAGGCCGGAACTTGGGCAAACTTGGCCCCGCACCTAGCCGTAATCAGCGCCCAAATGCTGGGACGGTTGTAGCAGTTCAAGGTGGCGTGGTGGGCGGGCAACCACCACGGATCCGCGACTCCGCTCTCTAAGTGCCTGCACCGACACAACCCCTGAGACCCGATTTTGAGGCTCTGGATCGCGCCGTGGTCGAGCAGCCACTTTGCTGCGCCGTACTGGTTCGCGATGACGGCGTAGTGGAGGGGCGTGCCGAAGCGCTGAGGGAACAAGGCGAGCTTGGCGGTGTTTAGTTTTGATAGGACGCGCGGGGTGGTGTGGCTGAGGGAGCTGACTGCTTCTTGCCCCCCGCCGGCATTGAAGGCGAGGTCGAGGACTCGGAGGTTACCGGTTAGGGCTCCCCACGCCATTGCCTGCGGGCCGGTTGGGGAGCTTGTCTTCCTCTGCGCGTCTTGTTGGTAGAGGAGTTCGGTGAAGATGGTGTTGTTCTCGCGGCTGGTTTTGACGATTCGGGAGAGGGAATGGATGTCGAGGTGGGTGCCGATTTGGAGCTTCAGCTCGGGTGGGAGGAGGGCGAAGGAGGCCATTTGTGATAACTTTGACTTTCGGCAGCAGAGCTTGGACGCCCAGGGTTGTTAGGTTTCGAGGTAATTATGGCTTTTCAATGTGATAAAGTGCGAATACTAGTGTCGAATACTAGTGTTTGTTTGATGACGTGAGACTGACTAGGTGTGTAGATGATGTAAGCAGGATGAACAACAAACTTGAACTGGGTACTTGAATTTCAAAGTTCAAAAAGTGCCAGTAACAGAGGAACTAGGACATCTCCTGTTTGTAATCCTGCAACATACCTTGATTGAGCTTTCGAATCTCGGCCGAATGCGCCAGCTGCGTAACCAGAGAGTCATTGGGGTTCTTGTGCAACTCCGAGACCACCAAAAGGGTTTAGGAGGGTCAGATTGGTCGACCAGTTCCGGGTCGAGGCTGACGTGATCGTGTTCCTACTGGACTGTCAAATCCGAGCTTGTCCAACTCGGTTGATTTGATAATGCAGTTGGGGAGTGGGTGAAGAAGACCATGCTGGATACAGTGGTCTGCTGATTATGTGTGGTCCTGTGCGAGAGAAGACTAGAAACAGGTGGCAGAACGAGCGGGTTACGGTCCGGATCTCTCAGCAGTGCCGAACAAAGAAAGGGCAGCGGCCTGTGAGACTTGGAATAAACTAATGTCGTATGCGTGTCAGTTCTATCAAAGGGATGTACGTTGCACTTCTCATTTGATTCCGCTGGGTTGGCTGCATGCTCCCCCAAGCAAATAGCGTCCGTTCCTGTGATGCATATCTTGACCTGCTCATTCTTGAACGTCATATTCTTGGGCCTATTCAAGTAATGATGAAACAAGCAATTCGGGCTCGTAGAGACGAGTCTGGTCGAGTTTGCTGCTTTGTGTAAAGCAGCCCGACTCCTTTAATTCCGACCTCGGGCCGGCCACTGCTGAGGAAACAAACAATGCTGTTTTGTAGGATACGTAAATGCGCCACTTGAGCGTCACTTGCTGCCCTACACAATCCAGATGGCCAAGTCTACCCATTGGTGTAGCATCATGTCGTGCATGTTCAGTGGTCCACTAACAACCCTTTTCGTTATCAAGACCCCTGAAGTTGAAGTGGGGGAAACAAAGTTGCATTTGTTGTGCCCAGCTGCATATTGTATAATTACAACGTGAAAACGTGCCCAACGAGTCTTGGCGAGTTCCCCAAGGCCCGACCCAGGGCAGGGAAAATTTTCACGGGGAGGTGGGTAGCTCACCCACGGGAATTTTCCCGGCGAGATCAGATTTCTGTGCGTGCTCGTGCTCTTCTGAAGTTGTCCATCTTTTTGCCTGGCCCCCGTACCCGGTGCAAACCAACCGAAGCAATTCCAGTGGATAAACCCCCATTCAATGCTTCATTGGTTTAACAGCTTCAGCATCCCTTCCAACCTGCAAAGTTTTTTCATGACCCGCAGTGAACTTGTATATCTCCGACTCATTTAGTTTCTCCAATCCCTTTCTCTTATCATGCCAGCATAGCCACTCTGAGTCTCATGACCCTTTTCAGTGGGACTCGGGTGTAAATGAACCCGTGGCAGGTGTAGTTGAAGCTGTGTAGGGCTAGAGCCTGGCATGTACCCAAGCTCCTGTCTCCGTGTGATCAAGTTGCCAGCAGATATTGTGAAAATGCCTTGGGTTCCTTTGCAGAGAGCCGCATGACCGATTGGGTGAAAGCTCTGAGGCAACCAAGAAGCCTCATAGCCTGCTGGCAGATAAATACCCGAGTATCTTGACTCTGCCATGTGCCGACTGCTCGTTTCAATCAGACCACAAGAGATATTCCTTGTAAACTTTACAAATCTACTTCAAGTTCGGCTGCGAGTCATCTGGCACCACTTCCAAAAATGGGAGGCGGATCTGGTCCTCCCACTTCGAGCTTCCTAACCTACATCTCAAAGGATGGGGAAGCTCTTCCAATGCCACGTCTCAAGTATGTTTCTCTTTGTCCTCCTCCCAACCTAGAATCAACTTTCGCTGACATAAACTCCACCGCCACATAAAGGCCTACCGACATCGTAATCGCAATCATGGGCGAGACGGGGTCAGGGAAAAGCACATTCATCCACAATTTCAACGAGCATGCCGAAATTGGTTATGGCGCCGAGTCAAGTATGTATGCTCTTCCCCTTGTCTCTCACACGTATTCTTGCTAACCACGTCAATTCAACACCCCCCAGAAACCGACAGAATCACAGCCTTCGAGACCGAAATAAACGGCCAAAAAGCCTTCCTGGTCGACACGATCGGCACCAACGACGCAGAGCGAAAAGAAGGCCTCATCCTCAAAGAAATGGCCACCTGGCTCTCCGCCGCGGCCGAGAAGGAGGTCTACCTCACCGGTCTGATCTACCTCTTCAACGTCACCAAGACCAGAGTGACCGACTCCGACACGCACGAGCTGAGAAAATTCAAAAACATCTGTGGTCCCGGAGCGTTCAAATCCCGCATCCACCTGGCCACGACCTTCTGGAGCGAACTCTCAACCGATGAATCCAAGTCGAGAGCCGAAGCCACAGAAAAGCTGTTTGAGGCCTGGTTCTGGAAGGAGACTCCCGAAAATGATAGAAAACCGGTTCAGCGCGTCACGGGTCGTAAGGAAGCCTCTCGAATTCTGGAGATGATTGCGGCACGGACATCCGAGGGCACTCTCGACCCTCCGGCGCCTCTTCAGATACAAGATGAGTTGGCTGACGGCAAGACCATCGCCGAGACTGAGGCAGGCAAGTTAGTCAAGGACAACAAAGAGGAGGTGCAGAAAGAACTGGAGAAAAGACTGCGCGAGATCGAGGAGGAGTTTAAGGAGGCTCTGCAGGAGGAGGACAAAGAGGCGCAGGAGGAGATCTCGTCCAGCAAGCAGAAGCTGCGCGCCAAGATGGAGAAGGAGAAGAGGGACGTCATGTTGCTGACTATGACCATGGATGATCTGCTCAGGGCGTATTTTGGGAGTCAGTATCGGTCGGAGCGGAGGGAGAGGAAACGACATCGAAGTACTACGACGACGACAACGACGACGACGACAACTACGAGTGCAGTGGGCTTTTTCGGCTCGTTTAGGTGGAGTTTTCATGCCATTATTGCCTTTTCGATGGCTAGTGCCTCGAGGGCGATGAGGTCTGCGGAACGGAATCTGTTGAGGGCTATTGCCAGGATGAGGAAAGCGATGAAGTCTCTGAGTCCGTGGCTGTGAAAGGGATTTCTTTAGACTTTCAGGTCGTCGCAAACGTCATTTTCGGTTCGCATTTTCTTTGGTTACATCAGGTTACATTTCAAATACGATAACTACACCCTTTTGAAACTTTTGTTATCGTCCGACCTTTTCAAAATTGATACTACTACGCCTCCCTGGAAACAAACAAGCCTTCCTAAAAGTAAACAGCTCTTAATGATAGCACAGAGACCATCTAACAAATAATTTATTGGCCCTTCCGGAAATAAATAGGCTGTCCTAAAAAGGAAAGAAAAAACGCCAACAAGCCTTTCCCGATGATAAACACCTAGGTCGAGGCTTTTTGAATCGAGATCAGACCTTTTTTTGGCACAAATAATGAGCCGCGCTAACAAACCTTTTAGAGTTATTATAAAGAATTAAAGTCCCCGGACATATGAATCTCTTTCTTGAAATGCCACTGCGCATGCCATAATATGGGACAACACCTCTGGGCAATACCTTCAAGTTACTATACTCTTGTCTTTTGTGGCCACATGGCCTTGTTTCTCGATTTAGTTATCTCTTTTTGGAACCATAGTATCCGGAATGCCAATGTCAGCTAACCTGCTGTCGGTGGTTAGCTGTCGTGTACTTACCAATCCCCAACAAACGCTGACTCGGTCGTTTCAATCAATGTCAGTGCTCTCCTTACCCTGGGAAGAAGACAGGTAATAATCCACCGCTCGACAAAACTGGAAACTCTGCGGATCACGACAAAAGCAACGCTTTTGTTTCTTGCCGCTCACAGCACCACTACTCTCACCCCGCCACAGCGATTGCTCCGAGTCATCGCCGCTCAGAAACGGCTTCCAGAGCGCCATTTCGTCCTCGTCGGAAGAAATCAATGTATATGAGTGCTTCGCGTATCCCTTGGAAAATGTCTGTCGTTTCCCAGCGACTATAAGCGGGAGATCAATAATCCCTAATCCCAGCTGATGGCGGAGACGCCTAATACGCTGCATCTCCTGCTTGATGACTCTGCGCGGCAGCATGTTGGACTTGCTTGATGATTTGGACCGCCGTGACATGCCGCCCAACATTGCCTGAAGAGCGACGAGCTTCCACAGCCTGGCTCTGGTCCACGGAATGGCTTGGTATGCCTCCCGCTCCTCGAGCTTCCATTTGATTTCTTGCCAAGTGGCCTCCACCTGATCAAGCGGCCTCCACCTGATCAAGCGGCGTGAGGGCTTGCTTGTTCTTGATGTCAAGCCTGGCTCCCTGGCTCATGAGCGCCTCGACTGCTTCTCTAAAGTATCTAAGCGTCACAGGTCTGACGCTGGTAATTGGACCCTCCGGGTATTGCGCGTCATCAGCCCATCTCATCTGCGTCCGCGCGACGAGGTGATGCAGAGCAGTCATTCCCTCTGAGTCTTGATCGTTGACGTCGACGTTATTGCCCAGCTCGAGGAACAAAGGGACGAGGTCGGTGCAGTCCCACGTGGTGGTTTTCTGGCACATATTCATCAGCGCCGTCTTTTGGACATTACCGGCTCCCTTTAGAAGCAGCTGCTTGACCAGCCTGTGACGATGACATCTCCTCTCTTCAAAGCCCTTGTCGATGCCGTAAATGCCAGTGCCGTCCTGATGCATGTGCTCAATATGATACCGCACTTCGTCGAATCGCATATCCTGCAGGATCTGCCAAAGCATAGCGTTGACGGATCCGGGGCTGATTACCTCGGGGCGGTAGGCACCCAGCTCCAGCAGACTTGCTATGGCGTAATACCGAGGAGTCGCCCCGTGCCCAGCCTGTATGTGCCAGTCGTAGGCCACCAGACTTTCAAGCGTCGACTGGCTGACGCCTTCGGCGCCGTGCGACATGAGGGTTTTAATGCCCGAGTGCACCCGTTCGGCCTGGTCCTTGTGCTCCATGTCCTCTGTGTAGCACAATTCCTCTATTGGTGTTTTTCTCAACGCTAGTCTCTGTAGTACGGGGACAGACAGGTTAACCATACCTTCCGTGCCTGGGCAGTTTAGGATCAGCTCCATGCTTTCAACCTCGCCCATTCTCGCCGCCCTGTGAAGAATGGGGTCTTTGACATTACCGCAAGAGCAAGGCTCGAACTGCGGATCCAGCGGTACACCTCGAGCGAGCAGCCGGGCGAATGCGGCGTGCTGGTTGTGGCAGAGGGCGAGATGCAGTGGGTACCACCGAGCTTCGAACCATTCCTTGCCGTCGCAGTGGGACGACGACGACGACGTCCCCGTGGGGAAGTCGAGGGGGAAACAACTACAAAGACTCTTTGATCCGATCGCTGGGTTTGCCCCGTTGTCGATGAGCCTGGATTAATGAGTAAGTGAAAAACAAAAACCTTTTGTTGAGGTTGATACATAGGTAACATATGTCATCATACCAGTCAATGGCCTTGGCTTCTCCGAGCATGGCAGCACCATGCAGAGCAGTGCCCTGCATGTATTATCCCAGGTTTCGTACGCAGGAAATCCGATCGGGCGAGAAGCGTCTGACAGAGTACATGTCGGATACAGTGTTGATATCTGTACCACTGGCGAGGGCCATTCGCATGGTGCGAATCTGTCCGGTAACGGCCCCCCAGACCAAAGCCTTGCGTTTGTGGGCGGAATCTCGACGATACAGCTCGTCGTTTACATGCATGTACTGCCGCTTGGAAGTGGCGGCGAGGGAAGCCAAGTCCGCCACGTCGGGATACTCGCAGATTATAAACAGGAGCTCTGGCGGTATCTTTAAAAGGGAAGGCATGTTAGAAGATGAATCGAGGGGGGACATTGTATCGGTGTTGAAGTTGAAGCAGTCAGCATTCGCAGCTGAGGTTCGTGGGTGGAAACCGGTTTTGGTAAAATTGGCAAGAGAAGAAAAAGAGGAACAGATTTACGAGAGCAGATGGAAGTTCTGCAAGAGCTCCAGAGTGTGTGGACCACTACTCGACAAGTGTAACTGGTTGCCTTGTTTGTAATCCGATGTCGCTTCTCGTGGCAAGGTGTACCAGTATCCTTAAAGGCACAGGATGTCTACCATAGGGCTTCACCTTGCGCAGAGGGCTTTCCTAGTTCAAGTTCAGTTTTCGGTGCCACCAACCATATGACAGCTGAAGACCTTTCATATTGCATGACTGAAACTTTGTTCTACTGCCAACTGTCGGATACACCCTTTTGCAGGCCTCCCTCTTCTCTAGAAGGACGTCTAGTTTGTCAGTCTGTTCCTGATTGCAGATTACCAGCGTGCATGGCTGCCGGCTTGTCCAGTCATATCATGAGGCCTTTATGGCTGGTGGGTGCCTAATACTCACCGAACTAAATGTCGCAAGTGCGGAGAAATTCTAAGTCAATTGGGCAAGCTGTGCTTGCTGCCTGAAGTTCTTTTGGTTCTCGTGGTCAACAAAGATCGGACAAAACGAAACAATGCGGTTCATCAACACAACAACCTTCCGCATAAAGAGCTTTGACCCCGACCGTCACCCGTATGCCATCTTGTCACACAGGTGGGGGGACAACGAGGCCACGTTCCAGGAATACCAAGAGTATGAAAAAGGAAACCGAGCCGAGTCCGACTTGGGCGGCTTCAACACCAAGATCAGGGGTCTCTGCAGGCAGGCAAAGCAAGACGGGCTCGACTGGGCCTGGATCGACACCTGCTGCGTCGACAAGACGTCAAGCTCCGAGCTCTCAGAGTCCATAAACTCCATGTACGCCTGGTACTTGAAGTCGACCGTCTGCTATGTCTACCTGGAGGATGTTGAGAGGGCGGCTTGCATTTGTGCGGTTACAGAATGAGATTCTCAGGACGCTGGATGATTACACCATTCTTGCGTGGTCTTGCAAGAAAAACCATCCAATGCACAACCCTTCGCAAACAAGCCACATCGGTGTTGGGCCTGGCGTCTTGAGCACCCACCCCGCCGCGTTTGAATATATATATATCGCCAACGACAAGAGCAGAGGGCAAGCCCCCGAGACAACACATGTGGACATGAAACTCGTTCCCAGCCCTCCCATCTTTTTCGAGTCGATACCTGGTGTCAAGCTCCCATCATCGTCACACCAGCGGGACATGGGGACTCCAACACAAACAAGTCGCGGACTCCAAATCACTCTCTTCGCGTCTCTATTATCCGCGGATCAGCCTGTTGGCGAGGTTGCCGTTGTTGCCTGGCCGCTTTGTGTCATGATGAAGGTGAGGAATGGCAATCCTTCTGACAAGGTGCCGGGTCACAGGAACGGGCTTGTCGGAATCCGCCTGTTTGTTCGGCGCATAACTGTCGGCATTATCTCCAGGGAACGGAATTCCCCATCCATCTGGGAGGCTGCGTGCTCTGGGTACCCTGTAGCAGCTCGCCGGGCAGACCCGGAGGAGATGGTCTTCATGCGTATGGAGCAATGTTCGAACATGGTTCCGGTGAGCATGTACCTACAGGCCACGGCCGACAACACCGATCCCGGTAATACTGCATGTCTACCAAGAAGCATTATAGAGAACCAAGCGGTGAGGCTTGTCGCCATGCTCTCAGGTGACATCAGGTTGCAGGCCGCAGTTCCACAGGACTTTCACCGGAATCGAATTGGTAGCGGCCAGGCTGGTCAGGCCTACGTCATGACACTGGACCCAGCTGGTTTCTTCAATCAAGTCCAGATAGTGGTGTATCTCAGCCGGGATCATGGTACAAAGTCCGTTCGCAGCGGAATTATTGTCGTTGTGAAAATCGACCCTGTGGGAGCTCGAGACATATGCCACGTGAGGGAGCACACAATGACGCAGGGCACGGGTCTGAGCGAGCAACCTGCTGTTGTGTTGGCTCCACCGAGGAAAGCGTCTGACCGGTCGATTATCGGGATGCACGACGGCAGCATCTGTCGCGTGAGCATCAAGAGAAGGCTAGCCAATTGTGAATTCGAGGCATTGCTGACCATCATGTATGAGAAGAAAGAATGAGGGATTGAATGCTGAAATGATTTGTTCCAACATGAAGCTGTTATTATGACCGTTTTCAAGCGCGGGCTGGTGATACATGCCAAAGGTTGACCATTTCGACTCGCCTTCTCGGTCCTCTTGAATCTCACTCGACATAAAACCACGAAAACTGAAAAATAAGAGAGAGGTCCCTTCAAATAAAGCCCACCAACTACCTAAAGCTTCCCCACGAACAAACTTTGCCCTGAAACAACAACAAAAGAGAAAAAAAAAAAAGATAAAAAGAGCAGACGCTACTGGTAGAATCAAACTTTAGACAACCCGTCTAGTCTTGCCGCTCTCAACCTCATAAACCCATCCACTAATCGTCACACTATCCGGCACGAGCTTGCTGGCCTTGAGGAACCCAACATCCTTCTCAACTGCCTCCTCAAGCTTGGGGAAGGGCAAGAAGTCGAGGTTTTTGGCCTTGAGCTCAGCAACGGCGCCGGCACTATTTACGCGTCGTCAGCCGTCATATTCTAATCCTCACGTTGTCCGAAAAAAAAAAAAAAAGAAGACAAAAGGTAGCGTGAACAGCATTAAAAACAAGATGAAAAAAAACCCCCAAAAAATGAAAAAAAAAAAGACTCACCCCAAGTTCTTCTCAACAACCCCGTACGCGTCCGCATTCTCAAACGTCAACATCCCGCAGCCCGTATGCTTCACCAGAATGATCTCGTTCGTGCCCAAAAGCTGCTCAGAGATGACGATAGACCGCAGCGCATCAACGGCCGAGGCGCCGGCGTTGCGAATAACGTGCGCGTCGCCTAGCTCGATCCCGAAAGCCCGCGCGGGATCGATGCGCGCGTCCATGCAGGTCAGCACCAGGTACTTCTTTGCCGGGGGGAGGGCGAGGTGTCCCTGAGTGAAGGAGGCAGAGTGCTGCTCCGAGGCTGATTCGACGTTCTTTTGGATGGCGCTCATTTTGGCTTTCGTTGCTGAGTTGAGTTGAGTTGAGTTGGGTAAGGTAGGTAGCGAGGTTTAGGTACGATTATGTATATAAGATCTTGGAGAAACGTTTGTGATGGGACTAAGTTGAGATTCTGTGTTGTTTGTGAGTATGAGTTAGAGAACAAAAGGCAGGGAAAAAAAAGGCGAGGCAATCCCAGTCCTTTTATGTCCAGAACAATACTTCCAACCGAGCCAATGTCCAAGAGATGTCCCTGAGCAATTGTGATGTTGTTGGGACTTACACTGAAAAGGAGGCTGCGGCGTCACCTGTCTCACAAGTGTGATAGTTTCAACAAAACAAAGTAATACGAAAAATCTGGGGGAAGGATTCCAAACTGCGGGTTCTAAATAAGGTTGTGGATTCCAAAATAACACAAACATGGGATGAGACGGATGGGAAGGGGGTGCCCATTACATCCCTCTTTTGACCCCTCCGAACCCACATAACCAAACCCCACGATCCATCCAGCATGCTGTGTGTGCCCCATTCCAGCAGGTTTCCCCGCCCTCAAAAACAAAGCTTCGTCTTGGCATTTATGGCACTCCCCCAAAGACTGAGAACTCCTTGCTGCTTTCGGAATGGACAACCCATGACGTGCTTGCCTCTCCACTGTTTTGTGTCCTAATCGCTGCCGGACTGAGATGTCAACTGCCATTGCATCACAAAGCCACGATATCCCACCATTAAAGAGATCGGCGACGTGCATCTTGATAAGCGACCCCGTGCCGTGTGGCCGGGGCGCCTCAAGGGACGGATGCCGTCTGTCACAAGAATTCGGAAGGTTGGGGGCACAGAACGGATGGCCGAAAAGACAAAATTCAAAACTATTTGTACAACAAGGGGGGGTGTAAAGGTGTCATGAGGGATGTCTGTACAAGGGGCTTCGCCAACGCTGCCCCATCCTTCCAACGCGGTGCCTCCAAGATGCATCATATCAAGTGCGTCAAAAATAATGCGTCATGTTGTGTTTCATTCCTCCTCCCGGCGGGACTTGAGCTTTCTCATCTCTTGCCTGGCAACCAGCCTCTCCTTCTCCTCGAGAGCTCTCTTCTGTTCGTATTCCTGAGCCTTGGCTTGGGCGCGTTGAACGTTGCTCTTTTGAGTGCGAGTCTCCATCTTCTCCCTGGCAAGGTCGGCGGTAGACTTGATACTAGCGTAGATGCTTTCATTCTGGGTTGGTGCTGAGGTCCTTTCAGCCACTCTGGCGGCGGTGGTATCAATGACTCTCGGCGCTTGGTACGAGATGGGACCTCCTGCGGATTGGCCTAATTGGGAGAGCCCAGCCATCCGGCGGAACCAAGGCGCGTGCGTGAGAAGCTGCTGCCCATAATGAAGGGCGGAGGTGAAGAGAACGAACAATTGAAGGCCGGCGGGAAAGAAAAGGGAGACAATGCCGGTGATGGGACCAACGACAAGGGCCATAATTTTCATCGTCTTTTGCTGGGCAGGCGCCATGTAAGGCAAAGGAACCTAGAGAGGGAATGTAAGTGAGTGACATAGGTATAGTGGAGGAATTCCAAGGGGACGCACTCTCAGGGCCTGGATAAACAGGATACCGGAGACAATGGGCAAAACGAAAAAGGGATCCGGGACGGTCAGATCTGTGATCCACCCGAAACCGCCCATCTCCATTGATGGTACGGGAATCGCCGCCATATCGCGAAGGATACGGAACATGCCATAACCAATGGGGACCTGAATCAGAGGAACCACCTGCTTCATCATGCTGTATCCCTTTGCCTTATGCATGGCGGCTATCTTGGCCCTGGCCTCCATTGCGCCATATGGGTTCTTGGACGTCCACGAGTTCCTGGCGGTCAGCTGTGCGGCCGCGTAAATAGGGTCCCTGTTCAGATCCTGCAGCTTCTGGGCGTTCTCGGCGGCGTTCAGGGTCGGTTTGAAGAGAAGAACTCTTGCACCGAGGGCAACCAGGCCAATGGAAGCCCACCATGGTAGGCCTGTGTGAATGTAGATGGATTCGAGACAGGACTGCATGAGGGATGTGGTCCCCCAGCCGTAGTCGAGGCCGAGCGCCTTTAGGAAGCCCGCTTGTTCGGGAAGATCGAGCAGGTCACTGCCGGAGAGGGTGAGGGGAGTAGCGGCAATATCGGTCAGGTTCGAGGCATCGGCGCCGACGGCAGCAGCGGAATGAGCGGCATCGACGGGCGGGGCTGCTGGCTGGGTCGAGGCATAACGGGCTTGTTTGACAGAAGAGAGGGTTGGTATCCTCCGGCTCGCGAATGGGGAATTGGTAGGCAATGCGGTGCCGAATCGTCGCGCGGAAAAGGTCGAGGGTTTCTGGAATGACTGTTGAGAGGGGTGCATATGTTAAGAATGGCTCAACTCTCCATTTCCGATTGCTCAAATTGCTCAACTCACTGCCCTGGCCAATCCCAGCGTCGGGCTCAATCGGAGAAGGCCTCTACTTGGAAGCATTTTGTTCTGATTTTGGATGCACCGAACACTGTCTGGAAGCCGAAATCCCAAGGCTCTCTCACATGGCCCAAAATTTCCTCGAGCTCTCCAAACTTTTCGGTTCAGAGTCCCGCGCGGCTCAGATCTTTGGCGGCACCGTGTTCGGACCCACATCCGATTGGATAACTGTGCGCCAAGACTGCCTTCAAAGCAACCCCAGACACAGTGTGACAGCAGTCCACAGTGCATACGGCATACGAGGTGATGAGGCCGAGCATTGGGAGCAATTGTTTTTATTTTCACTCAAGTTTTTTGAACTGCCCGCCCCACGAGGTGCAATCATGTAGAACCAAATACCGCCCGGGATATGTACAAATCATCGCAACTCCAGTGTCTTCGCTCGGGTCCCTCTCTTCTGATCCCTTCTGTGCACTCTTGGCGGAAGTGCGTTACTCAAGACTAGTAAGGTCGTCAAGATCGTTCCTCCTCCTCGGCTTGTCGACGGCTTCTATCCCGGGGCCAATGGGATGCGCTTGTCGTCTTGAAAGAGGGAAGATCTGATTTGAATCGGTTGGTTAGCTTCTGGTCGCCAGGTCTCCCACGACGATAGCTGCTTTCTTACCCGTGTGTTGCTCCACCCCAGTCTGAACGCTGCCTCATGCGCGAAAAGCTCTCCAAATCCCAGCATCATGCCGTTGATGAAAGGCAGGAAGAGGTTGATCACTGCGCCGCGGAAAATGGACCAGGCCGAGGGCGGCTGATAGAGAATGACGGCTGGCGATGACGATGATGGTGGGGAGGTTGAGAGGTCCTCTCCGGCCGAATATTGCTCGCTGTCTGATCGGATGGTGACACCGGACTCGGCCATGGGATTTGGGGGCTCTTCGGATGCCATGATGGGCAGAATGTGGTGTTGTAAGAGACTGTTTTGCCGACGTCCGGGGAGATGCCCAGCTGCGGTACCTAATCCATGCTCATTGCTTGCCGTCACCTGGAAAATACCTGCGGCAGGACAGAAGAGATGTGTTACGTAATCACCTACCCCAACTGCCGTTTGGCGGGGCTGTCCTTCTGGGCTGAACAACGCGGGGCAGGGAAACGAGCAGCAGGTCACGTCGTCCTGGAAGCTGCCTAACTTTGGCACTCAACAAACCTTCTCGACCTTTTGGAAAACAACATCCTCAGGCTTTGTGCAATCAACAGCTAAAAACAAAATTTAATTAAATCGAATTACTCCTTGCATCCGTTAATTTCCACCATCAAAACCGTACATCCGGTAAACCACCCGCCATGTCAGACCACGATACCGCCATCAGCAACTTTTGTGAGCTCACTGGCGCATCAGCGGACCAGGCCACCGAATACTTGACAGCGACCAATTGGGACGTCAACGCCGCCGCGGTCGCATTTTTCGGAGATTTGGAGGAGAGAGACGATGATCCCGCATCTCAAGCTGCTGCTGCAGCTGCCGATGCCGCATACACTGGCCCACGAACGCTAGATGGTCGCCCGGCGCCTCAGCACGCTGCATCTTCATCCTCAGCCGCCAAGAAACCACAAAAGCGCACCGGTCTAGCAACACTCGGCTCAATTCGCAACGCTCAAGCTAATGACGACGACGACGATGATGATGACGAGGATAGCGACGACGATGGCCGCCGTGGTCCTCGAGATCTGTTTGCTGGTGGTGAGAAGTCCGGCCTTGCTGTTCAAGATCCAGCCCAGCGCTCGTCAGACCCCAGACGTTTGATCAACGACATTGTCTCCAAAGCCAGAGCGTAAGCACTTTGTTGTTCTTGTTGGCTGTATCCGCCGGCCAGTTATTAACCTTGTCATCTAACAGTAACGCTCGCCAACCCGAACCCGACAGCCCTGCCGGTCCCTCTACCACACGATTCCGCGGCGCCGGTCAAACACTCGGGGGCGAAGGTACCGAAAGCCGCAGAATTCCCGATCCTCTCGGCGAAACCGCAGCCCCCGCAACCCCTGAAGGTCCTCTCCAGGAGCGCATCTTGCATATATGGGCCGATGGGTTTAGCGTCGATGATGGTGAGCTTCGTCGCTTTGACGACCCCCAGAACCAAGCCGACCTGCGAATGATTCGTGAGGGCCGCGCCCCCTTGCATCTCATGAACGTCCGGTTCGACCAACGTGTCGATGTCAAGCTTCAGCAACATCAAGAGAACTGGCGACCTCTGCCCAAGATCTACCGTCCTTTCGGCGGCGAAGGCCGCCGTCTTGGCAGTCCTGTTCCTGGCGAGGTTACAGCCACTCCATCAGCTCCCATCTCCGCCACTCAGACTACGCCAGCGGCCTCAAGCCAAGAACCTAGCACAGGTGTTGATGCCTCGCAGCCTACTTTGACCCTTCGCGTCCAGCTGCCGGATGGTACCCGCCTTCCAGCCCGATTCAACGCCAGCCAGACCGTGGGCGACGTCTACGATTTCATCCAACGCGCTTCTCCATCGCTGAACCGTCCGTGGGTGTTGTCGACAACATTTCCCAACAAGGAGCATGAGGACAAGGACTTGGTGCTCGGCGAACTGGCCGAGTTTAAGCGTGGTGGCACAGCGGTTGTCAAGTGGAGATGAGAGACTCGGTGACGATCTCCAAGCTGGGTTGGCAAGATGCGGGAGCTGCGAAGGGCGTTGGAATGGTCTTGGAAGTAAGAAATAGACGATGTAGGAGTCTCATTGACGGATTTGTTGGTGAGCGCATCAAATGATGATGATACACAATCTTGAGATCATGACAACACACTTGGTAAAGAACAACTAATTGATGTTTTTTTTTTTTGGTTCCCTGTCGTGTTTCCCATTCCCTTTTGAACGCCCTGGACGCCAATGCTAAAGGTATCATGAACCCCATGCAGGGGTCTTTTTCACTTCAATACATTAAATATCAAAACGCTTGAACCCGCACACAGAAAGAAATCTTCACATGATGTTCCATCCATCCAAAGCTAGAAATGTTACCTGCTCTCAACTGTCTGACGGCCCCATACCTGACGACTCACCTCCACCATACCCATACCCACCGCTCGACATGCCATACATCTGCGAGGAACCAGGCACACCAGCCGGCTGGACCACAGGCCCATCCAGGTACTTAAACCAGGGCCTCGCGGCAGCGACGTTGAGCTTTGCGCTGTTGAACCTCGCCTCCCCGGGGGGCAAACAGACGAGAATAAAAGTGTTGGTCGTGAATTTGGTGACAAACATGCTGAAGCTCGTGCCCATCCTGTACTCAAAGTCGGAGAACTGCTCCGCGTTCCTCGGCGTGCCCGTGAAGCTGGAGCAGGTGTGCTTCCACGCCTTGAGGATGTTGGACATGCGCTCGAACCTGTCGCCGTAGGGGTTGTTGTCGCCTTCTCGGGAAGTCCACTTCGAGACGACCAGAAACGAGGTGCGCTCGAAGAGGAGGATCTCGTCCGCGTCTACGGCCTGGCCCAGGGACGCCAGCTGGATTTCTATCAGCGGCAGGTTGGGCACCAGGTCATGAATTATGGACGCCCAGGCCTTGTAGAGGGATTGGTCCCAGATGGAGGTTGCGAAGAACTGGACGTCAATGTCTAGCTGGTGGTCTGTTTGGCCTGAAGGTTGTTCTAGTTGTTGTTGCTGTTGCTGTTGGGCTTGTTGGGCTTGTTGTTGTTGTTGTTGATATTGTTGTTGATGTTGTTGTTGATGTAGTTGTTGTTGTTGTTGCAAAGGAGAGGTGAGTGTTACTTGGGATGAAGAAGAGGAAAGGACTTTTCCCGTGTTGTCGGCGGTTCTGAGGCGGCGGACGATGGCGCACGCTTCTGCCGTTTTGCGCCTGACGGCCGTGACGGCTGCTTCAAACTCCGTTTCGCGGTGATTGCGCGCCACGAGGTCCATCTTGTGGATGAGGACGAAGACCTGGGCGTCGCGCGAGTATTGGACCAGCGCGCTGATGATGTTGACGTAGGTGCCCAGGTCGCGCTCCCATTCGCCCGACTTGATGTCGAAGACGTAGATGAGGACGCCGACGTTGCTGAAGACGTGGGAGCGCTGCTGGGAGAGGTAGTTCTCCATGAAGGCTTCCTGCCCGCCGCAGTCCCAGAGGTTGAGGGTGAGGTTGCCGAGGAATTTGACGTGGGAGAGATCAATGTCGATTGTGGCGCCTCTGAGGGGGAGTTAATTAGACAACTCCTGAAAATTGTTCATGATTATGATGATGAATGCTTACAATCGGCGCGTGTCCTTTGCTACATAGTTGCTGAAAATGATGCTTCTCATGCTCGACTTGCCGGAACCGCTCTTACCCATCAACAACACTTTCTGCTTCTTGACCTTTTTGAGCTGGGCGAGAGCGGCGGGACCTCCCCAGTAGCTCGACGCCCCAGTCGGGGCACCACCCGTCCCAGCGTCAAAGTCGGACATTTCGGCACAGGGCGGGGTTTTGAGTTGGGTTATTGGGGCATCCGGTGTCCTTGGGGGGTTTTTTTTTTTTTTTTTTTTCCTCTGTTTTTTACCGGAGGCGGTCGGCGGTCACTTCACTTCACACTTCGGACTCGCACTTCCCCGGTCATTCGTGTGAGTGTGAATGGGTGGATGGATGGAGTTGGAGCTTGGTGCTTGGTTCAAAATGATCCACAGCGGGACATGGGTGGAGGGATGCTCCGTGCGGTGAGGCTAATCCCAGCTGGGGATTGGCGGTCTGGGCTAAATGTTATCACGTGACTACTTTTCTACGTCACTTTGGATCTGGGGAGTTCTTGCCCCACCTTTTTAGTCATCTTGAACGACTTCTAACAAATGTGGCCCATCATCCATGTTCGGATGGCCTCTTCCTCCCAGGTATAAGTCCGCAGATCCATTGAATCCGTACCATACCTCGCCTCTTTACCAAGCATTGGGACGAAGGAATAACGAAGAGGTCGTCATAAATCCCATCTCACTTGGATCCCGGTTCTGAATCTGGGGTGATGATGCCCCCAGCTTTGTTGAGCTTGTCAGACGCCAAATCTTTTATCCAGTCATTGCGATGCTCAGATTGACATGGACAGCGTAAACAGGAGGTAGATACTCGGGTAGATAATGGAAAATGAAATTTTGAGAATGTTCTTGTGAATGTATAGACCAATTCATCGTTCAGCAGGAACATCCTAAACAATAGTGCTGCATTGTTTATCAATTACTGATTGGATACGCTGGTTTAACTTTCCTTTATATTGAAAGAAGTTGGGGTGGCATTATTGAAACTGAGGGATCATACTCTCAGCTGCCTAGAATAATCCAACAGAACAAGAGCACAACGCCGTCTCCGTACCACAGTGCCCAGAAGCAAATAAAAATTGTGTTTCTGCGGAAACCAGGGTACAATGGTTGTGTATTTCCTTTCTCTTCGATTATTCACTCTCCTCTCATTCATCACTGCAGCTAGCTGCACACATTCACTTTTGCAGAGCACCAATTTTATCTTCCGCTGTTTCCCTGACACACAAAGCCACTCCGTCACAATGAAGAAACCAGACGACCAATAATAAATCCTCCGCCGCAATCCTTCAACCTATCAAGTGAGCAGACCAACAGCACCGGTCTGTATAGCTTCAGCCCAGCGAGTCGTGTCTTTTGGACCTAAACCAGCCGGAACACTCTTAGCCTCGATTTTCTCCTCTCCTCACCCTGGAAAACCCAACACTTTCCAATCTCTCTCAACCCTCTCTCACTTCTCCTTCCTCTGTCTCGGCAAACACCCCCCCTCTTCAGACAAAATGAAGCTCCTCCAAGCCTGCACACTGGCGGCAGCCCTCGCAGGCCTGACCTCAGCACACATGCACCTAACGAGCCCCATCCCCCTCGACCACGCCGACCCAGACAACAACCGGCCCCTCGAAGCAGACGGCTCCGACTTCCCCTGCAAAGGCCTCGTCCACACAGCCAAAGACTTTAATGCGTCTCTAACCTGGACAGCGGGGG
Source organism: Cladorrhinum sp. PSN332 (assembly GCA_033297175.1). Lineage (NCBI taxonomy): Eukaryota > Fungi > Ascomycota > Sordariomycetes > Sordariales > Podosporaceae > Cladorrhinum > Cladorrhinum sp. PSN332. The sequence goes on from MU858924.1 coordinate 30,941, forward strand.
AGAAAGCTCGCTTCAGCATCAAGGGGGGCGCAATCCACGGCGGGGGGTCCTGCCAGGCTTCTCTCTCCGTGGACGGCGGGGAGACGTTCAAAGTGGTGCATAGCTGGCTGGGGAACTGTCCGAAAACGATCGAGGAGCACGAGTTTGAGTTTAGGGTGCCGTTTGATACGCCTGACACAAAAAACGCGGTTTTTAGCTGGAGTTGGCTGAATCGGTGGGGGAACAGGGAGTTTTATCAGGATTGCGCTGCTGTTGATATTAGGGGCCGGGAGGGACGGGGTGGAAAGGGTGCCGGGCATAAGTATGATGAACTTGAGCACAAGTCTAGCTCTTACGGCGAGGAGGAGGAGGAGGAGGAGAACAACCCGGAGCACGGCTCGGAGTATGAGCACAAGTTTAGCTCTCATGGTAAAGAGGCAGAGAAGGAGATGGCGGACAAAGAAAAGAGCTACAGCAATGTTGAGGGAGAGTCGTACCCGGATATTTCCTTCCACGAGCGACCGCATATTTTCGTTGCCAACTTGGAGGGAATCAGCAGCTGCAAGACCATCGAGGGAAAGCCCGTCAAGTTCCCCCACCCGGGTCCGGACGTGACGAGCGATGGGGAGGAGACGGCTGATCCTGCTGGGGAGTGTCACGGACCTGGCCCTGCCCCGGCTTTTGGTGGTCGTAGTGGTGGGGAGTCACGTCATACCTCTGTTGAAGCGCCTGCTCCGACTAAGAATTACGAGCAGCCTGAACATACCTCGGTGTTGAACGACTCTTGGGGTTCGTCTACTAGAAGCCATGCCGCCCACGCGACGATAAAACCTGGCAATGCTAGCGGCCATGGCCAGGATTACCGCCCGGGGAACGATTGGCCCAAGGATTTTGTTCACGTTTCTGAGAGCGGGGACAAGCTGTCTGCCGTTTCGTTTGTGTCGGGGTTGGCGCTGCTCTTTGTGGTGTTGCTTTGAGTCGGTTACAGTCCAGTTCTCTTGGGTTGAGCTGGGCGCTTGGCTGTGATCAGGAGGGAAAAGGGGACGGAATGGGGGGTGGAAAAGGGGGAACAGGAAAACGGAGATCCCAACTCACTCACACACACACGAAGCGAAGCATAAATAATTCTTAATATTTTGGTACATTCTTTTGCGGCTGGGACATACGGCATATACATACATCGATAGGGTAAATAATATTTGATATTTTGTTTTGGAAAGGCAATGATCAGGTTGCTGCACTAAAGTGATTATGATGTGCAACCGATTGTTTGATGCAAGCCGCCAATCTAGTCGAAAAATAAAAAAGGAAACTGAACAGGTACATATAAAGACCGACTTCCTGGCCACAATCTCTCTAGGCCGAGGTGAAAGACTGTCTTGACGACGCTGATACTTGCAGGTCGTGAGATGCCGGTTCGGGTTGTAAGACCTGGGGAAAGGCCCCTTGGCTCCTTGCAATGACCGCTTGCACTTGGATTGGGGGGCAAGGAAACTGGTCCTGAGCATTGCTGTGGTATTCGTTGGTGTGCGTTTGCAGAGTGAATGAGCTGGCGAAGGTGAGGTGACGGTGGGGACACTCAAAGGTGGCATCTTTTGGCTGGCACCTCAATCCCGAGAGCACAACCCATTATTTCCAGATACATAGCAGTGAGATACGAAGGGTGTGGGATAGCGGGATAAACAAAAGAAGACGTCGGAATTGTGCAGGGTGCCTGTGGGAGTAGGTAGCTTTCCAGAGATTTGCTTCTCCATTAGTAACGACAACGAAAACAATTTCGGATTGATGCTGGGAGGATTAATTCTCCAAAGAGTATAAAGAGAAGAATCCTCAAAGTTTTCATTTTTCTGTCTCCAAAGAAGGCAGGCAGATGTTGAAAAGAAAACAAAACCAAACCTGGAAGGTAGATAGAGCTTCCACTGAAAAAGTTTAATAGTTCTCAAAAACAGACCTCAACTTCTTCTTCTTCCGTTTATTTTCCCTGTCAAGGAAGATAAATCGGATGAGGTGGAAATTCCAGGGGTATCTATTTCTGTTGGGCGACAATGGTATCCTTCGGACGAAATTGCCAAACCCTCTAGCCGAATAGCAGAGTATCGGGGTTTCGGTATAGAAAATCAGTCTTCCTTTTGCTTCTCTTTGTTTGGCCAGAGTTCTTTCTGGAAGTTGTGGTTATGAATTGACTGCTTTTTAGTTGAGAGTTTGAGATGATGGGCTGCCGAATGAACCACTTTCTCATTTCTTTTTGTTTTTCTTTTCTTTCTTTTTTCTTGTCTTTCTTTTTTCTTGTCTTTCTTTTTTCTTGTCTTTCTTTTTTCTTGTCTTTCTTTTTTCTTGTCTTTCTTTTTTCTTTA
>MU858924.1:33369-72439 GCA_033297175.1 Cladorrhinum sp. PSN332
TGTCTTTCTTTTTTCTTGTCTTTCTTTTTTCTTGTCTTTCTTTTTTCTTGTCTTTCTTTTTTCTTGTCTTTCTTTTTTCTTGTCTTTCTTTTTTCTTTCTTTCTTTTTTCTTTCTTTTTCTGTGCACCAACCTCCTAGCAAGTCGCTCTCTGCACCGCAGCCCACTCATGTCTCGGGCTTTTCAGGTTATCGATTAGCTTTAGATACCTGGTAGCTGGATTGGACAAAGCACGACCAGGCTCGGCCTGAAGTAGGTAAGTATCCCGCCCATGTGCGCCAGCGGCGGGGGAGCGGCTATTTTTCCACCACTTAGTTGACGTGAACCCCATCCTGGCATTCCTGCTGAGCGGCTCGGGAGTCGTCGAGAGGCGCGCGACAGGCTTCGAGAAAGCGTCCATCCAGTTTTGACTGCCACTGGCCGCTTCTCAGCCCCCGTTTCCTTCCCGTCCTCCCCCCATTCAGTTTCTTGGGGCAACCAAGACAGAATATTACTCAAACGTAAACAACAAAAAAGCCCAAGTTGATGAAGAAATGATGGACGAACTGTCTGGGCCAAAATAGCAAAGATGGGTTCGCCTGAGTAACTCATTTCCCCTGGACCTTCGCCACAACAAACTTGCTTTTTCCTGTTTGCTGCTGAAGACTGAGACCATCGAAACCTTTTTCTGTTTGTTTATCCAAAGTCTAAAATTACATGTACAAAAAAAAACCCCATCTAGTTTAATGTTTCCATGATCCATGCGTGTACCCAATGTATCCTATCCTATCAACATGTCCATCTTTTTCCCCATTTCAAAACCTTTCTTTTTTTACATGCCAAGAACCCAAAAATCGTAATATAAACAAACAAGCCATCCAAAAAAGAAAAAGAAAAAGAAAAAGAAAAAAAAAGAGAACTTTTAATAATATCACCTGTGACCTTGTTTTCACCACTCTTTACTACCACAATAACAATATCAACACCTGCCCGTAAAGAGCTCCGTTGAACCACTCCCAAGCTCACCTCTCTCGGTACGGAGGCGGCGGCTCAATAACATTGTCCCGAGTGTCCATCCCTACCCCTGATTCCTCATCTACAATACCGCCAGCAGTCTTTTTCTCCTCCTTCTTCATATCTAATCCAACTCCGCTCAGAAACGCACCACCGCCACCACCCTCGGCCTCCTCTTCAGAATGCGTGTTCTCGCTACCAGACCTCTCAGAACCGACTTTCTTCTTTCGGGAGCGGCACAAGCACCATACCAGGATAGCAATGATGCCGATGGAGACTGCGAGCAATCCGCCTAGGGTGCCTCCAATTATGGCGGATTCTCTGTTCGGCGCTGCTGGGTTGTCGGATGATGGGGGGTTGGCTGAGTTGCCGCCAGGGTTGGGGTTGGGTATTATTATCAAGGAAGAGGGAGAGGGAGAGGGAGAGGGCGCGGCGTTGGCGCCTGCGTTTGGTGTCGGGTTGCTGGTGTCCACGATAGATAGCAAAGTAAAGGGGGAGATATTGAAACTGTCCAAGTTTGCCAGCTCGGTGTTGGCACTTGTTGTGGTGGTGACGAGGGTTGATGGGGTTACGGTTGTGCTGGCGCCGGGTGTTGAGGAAGAGGGAGAGGGTCCGACGCCAAAGGGAGGTGCCAACGTCGGTCTGCTGCCGGGTGACGAAGAAAGGGCACTTTCCACAGTAGATATTGAAGAAAACGGGAAGATATTAAAAAGAGTCAAGTCTGGCTCGGCCTTGGAACTTGTTGTAACGGTGATAGCTGAGGTTGATGGGGTTACGGTGGTACTAGTGTTGGGTGCGTCGTGTGTTGAAGAAGAGGAAGAGGAAGAGGAAGATAAAAGACGATCTGAGGGTTCGGCGCTGTTGACGACGCTGTTTGCTGTTAGGCTGCCAGGTGACGGAGAGGTGGCGGTCGCATCCGCATTGAGCATCGAAGAAGAGGGGGAGAGAAGGATTCTAGTCGGTCCGGGGTTGGCACTTCTTGTAACGGTAATAAGGGTTGATAGGGTTCCGGTGGTACTGGTGTTGGATGTTGAGGAAGTGAGAGAGACAAGACGATCTGAGGGCCTAACGTTGATAACCCTGTCTATCGTTCGACTGTTAGGTGACGGAGAGCTGGTGGTATCAGCACCGAGTCCTGAGGAAGAGGAAGAAAGGAGGATGCTTGTGGGTTTGGGGGTGTCACTTCTTGTAACAGTAATAAGAGTTGACGGAATGGTATCAATCCCCGGGTTGAGGTTTGAGTCCGGGGAGCGTGTCTCTGAGACCGGTAGTAAAGTTGAATCTTCGCTTGTGGTTGGTGTGACTGTCTGGGAGTCTGGTTGCTGCTGATTTGTAGTAGAGGGAATATTTTGAGTTATTTGTGTCTCCGCGGTAGAGCTTGTCTCCGAGGCCGGTAGCAATTCTTTGCTTGTGAACGGGATGACTGTTTGGGGACCTGGCTGCGGCTGATTTGTAGTAGAGTCAACATCAGCAGTCTCTGGTGCCTCGATCGTGGAGCGTGTCTCTGAGACAGGTAGTAAATCTTCGCTTGTGGTTGGGATGACTGTTTGGGGGCCTAGTTGTGGCTGATTTGTGGTGGAAAGAATGTTGGGAGTCTCTTGGGTCGTGATGGTAGAGCTCGTCTCCAATGCCTGTTGTGGCTCCTCGTCGATGGTGGGGACTGTTTGGGGTCCTGGCTCTGGCAGTGTAGTTGTGGGGGGAACATCGAGAGTCTCTTCGGTCGTGAGGGTAGAGCTGGTTTCTAATGCCTCAGGCTGTCGTGACTCCTCGCTGATGGTTGAGACTGTCTGGAGCGCTGGCTGCGGTGTAGTTGTGGCAGTGATGGAGGGAATATCGCGAGTCTCTGACACCGGAACTAAACTCTCGCTTGTGGTTGGGTTGGCTGTTGTGGCGGGGGGAATATCGCGAGTCTCTGATACCGGAAACACACTCTCATTTGTGGTTGAGACAATTAGTTCGGGCTCTGCCTGCGATGCAGATGTGGCAGGGGGAATATCGCTAGTCCCTTCTACCTCAACGGTTGGAGACGGTGCTGGAGGGTTCGCGGCAGAATCGCCAATGTACCACACAGTATCAACCGAGGACTGGTCCTCGAGAACCCCACCGAGGGATGGCGTGCCGTCGATCTGGGTGGTGGTGACCAGCATGGTCTCCAAGCCGAAGCTGCTTAGGCTGAAGAGGCTTTCCTGGCCGCCAGAGTTGAGAAACCAGCGTTGATTGTTATATATTGGGTCGGAGGGGCCCATGATCAAAATGTAAAGGTTCGTCGAGTCTTGCAAAACAAAGTCGAGGCGCTGTGTTTCGGGGAATGCCTCGTTGTAGATGAAGAAGCGACCGCTGCCATCTGGCACGGCGCGCCATTGTGTCTCCTTTGTGTCGGTGCTGCAGGGAATCGTGCGAACTGGGAACGGCGTGTTTGCGTCGAGTCCTATTATTGCTGCAAGGCAGTTGTTATTGTTGTCCCTCGAAGCTGGCTTAATGTGGTATATGACGTGGGGATTCATGGTTACGGCCCGGGATCTGCTGGCTCAGTTTGACGGAAGTTGTTGTGTTTTGAGCAAATAATTAGGGGGAAACGTGTGGATAAACATTGAAGTAAGCTGATCAGCAACCAGAGGAATGGAGAACGGCAAGAAGACATGGAGTCAACGATGGGGTCAACGATGGGGTCAACGATGGGGTCAATAATTTGTATCTCGCAAGTTGAACGAGGCTGCATGATTGAGAGGCGAGATTGGGGAGGTTGGACGTTGAAAGTCCAATCAGCGGCTGCTCGTTGCCGCGCGCAAGTCGATGTCGATTGTGGCGCCCTCCTCCAGCCCAAAGAGGCAACAAGCCAGAATTCTTGCTATTTTTGGTTAAGCCTTCTTGGTAAAATGCATGCATGATAAGCACCCAGCATTGCAGGTGAGACATTCAGTTGGGAGCAGTTCCCCCCTCCATCAGCACGCCATGGGCCAAGGCTCTTGGGACCACACATGCAGCCTCTTTTGCTGCTTGTCCAGCTGGAGGTTCTCGGTTGCCAGACCGTGCAAAAGAAGACATGTGATGGGTCAGAAAACATCCATGTGCATCTGTGGAGTGAAATTGCATGCAAGTCTCCTCGCGGCTGAGAAATAAAACAAAGGCTACAAACATCATTCAGCATCTCATTAGTACATATTTATATCCGTTTTCTTCCCTCTCCTACTCCTCCAAGTCCCTGATACTTGCAGCAAGGCGATCCACCTTGGCCTTCTCCCCTTCATACTCAATGTCCCACTCTCTCCTCCTGGCTCCATTTCCAACTCCCAAGCTCGCTTCCGTGCCTCGAGGGCCTCAAATCCCTCCTTGTGCTTCCTCTTTAGCCAATCAATGGGGTGTTCATCGCTAGAAACGCTGCTAGAGTTCATCTCTTGTCGCGCTGGCGGATCCTGAGGAGTACTAGGCGATCCGTTGTTGACCGCCTCCTGGAACTGAGAAGCCTGTTGCTGGTGGAGGCTGTTACCATTTCGGCACTTGCGTGACTCTTTGATATGCCGCTTCAGATGGTAAGCGTCCGCGTATGGACCTCTGTCACCTTGATCTGATCTTGGGCACTGAGGGTCAGGACAGTAAAATGCTGGCTGTTGGCGAGCGGGGTCATGTTTCCGCTTCTGATGCCGCTGAAGACTTCGCTTCTCAGTAAACGTGGTCGGGCAATGAGGACAGGTGAATTTGGCGTTTGAGGGCCGGGGAGAGCTGTGAATTGGGTGTTAACGGAGCCAAATCGCGAGGTGGTCATTGCTTGGCCTGGCATACTCAGCCTGAGATGATTGCTCTGCGAGCCCCTGTCCATCAGGAGATGCAAACGCAGCTGATAGGACTTGTCTGGTGATGTTGCCTAGTGGCCCGGTCTGAATGCTCTGAGCTGGGTGATGTCTCGTTATTATTGTTGAGCAATCCGACACACCCAGTCCTGTGACATGACTCGGATAGCTCAGAATAGGAGCACCGCGCGGCTCAGCTAAATCAAAATTTCCGAGATTGGGAGAGAAGCCGTTTAAGTTGACATCAGGCAGCCGACTTGGGTTGCTGTCAGAGGCGTGATGATTGGTATGCAGCAAAGACACCTGGTGGAGAGTCGGATGATAGAACGAAGGAAAGCCTGGAAGAGGTCAGTGATCAAGTTCAAGCTGCAAGGGGCCTTAATCCTTACCTAATGGAGCTGATAGCGCGGGTAGGTAGGGATCAAAATCTTCTGGGTGGAAAAGGTAATGGTCGAGAATCCGGGGGGGATCCAATCTGGCCCACATCCCCTGGCACCGGTTCATGCCGAGAGGCAAAGAACATCCAACAAACCCCCCATAAAACCACCAGCGATGGCCATATCGTCCAAGGCATTGTCGTACAGGGGTGCCGCATCCCGCCCGGAAACTCACTCGATAACCTCGATAGCATGATAATGTAGGTGAGCTCGACCAATAACCGCTTCACAAAGCTGTACACCTCGTCCAAGAACTCAAGAAGCTCCTCAAAGGGCTCCTCAAGAAGCTCCTCAAAAGGCTCCTCAAGAACTTTATCGTGCCTACCACGCGGATTCTTTTGCTGCTGGGAGGTTATCGGGTTGAATACCCCTGGTACTTCAAGTGCATAGCATTGGGTTGGAACAGACCGGCAGCCGTCATGGTTTTCCTGTCCCCTCTTGAAATGCGAACTGAGGTCAGCGATAGGACGTAAAGAGTTGAGGCGGCATGGGATCGAGAATTGGTAGCGTTTCTTGGGAGCATGAGAGATCAAAAAATGGCGCTCAAGGCTCCGAGAGAGTTGTCGTTGTAGCTCCATTAGTGCCTCCATTAGTGCCTCCATTGGTAGCTCCATTGTTGGGGCTGAACGAAGTTCAAGCTCCGGCGGCGCAAGATGTAAGTTCCGAGTTTGTATCAAGCCCAAAGAAATGTGAGAATGGGTCCGGAAAATTAAAGTATTTGGCGTTGACAATTTTGAAAGCGCGGCCGAACAGAGACCAGAAGATCTGGGCATCGTCGCGTTTTTAAGCACCTATGCACCAGGGCACACTCCAACTTGAGGCCTCGGCCGCCAAGTATTGGGGTGCTGATTGATGAACGGGATTTGGGGTGCAAGATTCCGGGGTGTCTTGCGGCGTGGGCATCGCACACAAACCGGGCGTAGTCAGAGCACAGCACCTCATTGCCAAGAGACATCATCTCAAACGCTCCCGAGCCAATAACTGAGTGGCTGGCTTCGACCAGGGCGCCTGAAAATTGACAGGGACCGGCAAGGACAATCCAATCCTTCGTAACGAGTGGTACGGGGCAAGAAACCTTTCTCAAAAACCACACAATTCAACAGCTAAATAAGCAATTTGGATGCAAGAAAAGACGAGATTACGGATGCTTGAAGCGCCTTGGAGTCTCTCGACACGCCCTCCCCCGAAAAAACATGATTGTTGTTGAGTGAAAAAGGCTTCAATTTTTGGCCAAGTATCCATTGCACTAACAGACGTTCCGAAAGAATTAGATTATGTTTTGTGCACCTCAGCTTCCAAAGCTTCTGAGTCAGCGCTATACTTCCTTTTCAAGCCATCAATAAGCTGTTTATTTCTGGACGCGCTGGTCGACTTGCTCTTTTGTTGAGGAGAAATTGGAGGATTCGTTTGTTGGCCTCGAAAGTCCGGTAGTAACTCCTGTCGTGCTCTTACAGAGTGAACCTGTTCGATCTGGGCAGACGAGCAACAGGGGATACGCCGGCTTGGTCACGAGGTCCATGTTTGCATGTCAGGACAAACAACCGGCGCGCATCCTAGTAGTGACAATGGACGAGAGGGTTGTATCCTCGGCTTGCAGGGTTGGGCCTCGTGTCATCTTCTTGAGATGTCTATCTGGTTGCGGCACGTACGGTGGTTGAGGAGTGAAAGACAAGCCCGTGAATGAGAAAAGGTACGTGTAAATACACTAAACTTGACCACCCCGTAGACGAGCGTAACTTCAACATGCAAGGGCAAAAAGCGGCAAATAGCGGCCATCTGCAAAAAGTCGGAACCGAAAAAGCTCATGGCAAGTCACAGCGTCACCACAACCTTCTTCGCCGACACACCCCTCCTGCAAACCTCAAACCCCTCCTGCACCTTCTCCAACCCCTCCCCAACCACCAAAGCCTCCGGCGCAGCCACATACTCCCCGCTCGCCAAAGCAGCAGGCAGATACTCATTCCACACCTTCCCGCACAAATCATCCTTCCCATCGACCAAATCCGTCCCCCAAACAAACCCATACTTGACCCCCTCCAACCTCGACTTCACAGCCATCCTGACCCCAGCCCAAACCATCTTTCCCAAAATCCCCAACAACCCCAAAACACCCTTCACGTTCGCCACCTCCTCGATACTAACACTCCCACTAACCTGCGCCACAAAGTTCCTCTTCCCCTCCACCCCTCCACCCCTCTCACCTCCCCCAAAACATCCAAACACTTTCCGACGGACTCGTCCCCAACAGCCACAGCACCCAGGCAAGTCTTTCCCCCCTCAGCAAACCACCTCACAATATCTTCCACCGCCGTCTCACTCTTATAATCCCAAACCTCACTAGCCCCCAGTTTTCCCTTCACATAACCCCAATTCTTCTCCCCGGCAGTAGCTACCACTTCGTACCCCGCCCCCCTGGCAAGCTGCACAGCATTGCTCCCCACGCTCGTGCTCGCCCCCCAGACCAACACCACCTGTCCCCCGCCTCCTTTCCTCTCTTTTTCAACCTCTGGGAAATCCAACCCTAAAAACCTGGGCAAAAACAATGCCGTCGCGGCAGTCGTCAAACCGAGCGGCAAGACAGCAGCGTCTTTAAACTCTAGACTGTCAGGTATTTTTGCAGCGAGCTTGTCTCTCACGACGGCAAATTTCTGAAACGCTCCCTCGGCGGGGTTTTTTGAACGGTGGTCCTGTCCTAGCGCGTGGGAAACCACTCTGTCGCCAGCTTTGAATTGAGGAGAGCTAGAGGAGTAGACGGTTCCCGCGACGTCGGAGCCGAGGATGAATGGGTAGGGCAGGTAGTTAAACATTGGGTTTCCTGGTTTTTGTATAAACCAGTCTACGGGGTTTATGGCGAGGGCGCGGGTTTGGACGATTAGCTGGTTTGGTTGGAGGTTGTCGACGGTGGGGAAGGGTGCGGGTTGGACTTGGAGGGGGTGGGAGGTTTTGGAGGGGATCCAGGCTGCGTGGTTTTCTGGATTGGGCGGGTTGGATGTCATGGTGGGAAGTGCGGTGGCAGGTGTTGTGATTGTTGATACCGAGGTGAGGGGAATTTGATTAAAAAAAAAGGAAATCAGAGAATGAGGTTTAGAGGGTGTGTGATGGTGTTATTATATGTATGCCTTGCAATCGGTTGTCACGCAATATGGTAGATACCGTTATGCAAGGTTCTTTTTCAGATAGCACGGCAGATGAAGAAAGAACCAACAGCGGCAAACCAAAGTTTCTTTTTTTTGCAGAATTGGGTGCATCATCCGATTGTAGCAGACCTCTCGGAACCACTCCTGCCTTCGCAGAAAATCATCCACACAACTCAACTCGAACTCTCTGGCAGCTTCACACCCTCGATGGAAACAGCATTTGCCCATCTCTGAGATGCGATGATACCCAAATTCTTTGCCACCTCCTCTTCCTGTTCCCGAGTATATAAGGATCGGATATCGTCGTAGGTACATACATGTACATTGGATGAGGATTCCGCCTGATGATTGGAGGGAGTGAGATTGGGCTGATGACGAGTCTCTTGTCAATGCGCAGGCTTTGTGTTTGGCTCAGAGGCGAGACGGTGCTTGGCTACTCCCGAAACCTTGGTTGCCAGTCGCGTCGGTGACGAGGATGCGCTTGCGGGTCATGGTGGCGTGGACTTCAGTGTGTTTTACAGATTTTGATAAGCAAAGGATGCTCAGAACTTTGGGTTTTCTTGGCTGAATGTTGGGATAATTATATACATACAGGTATTCCGCTCTTGCATTCCTTTCCCATGCTTCCCCTGTTGTGGAGGATATCACCGATTGCAGATCAACCTGCTCTGCATTAGCGGTTTCCGTCTCCCCACGTCTGTAGTTGGCAGATGGAAATGAAACCCAAGAGGTGTGTGTCAGTAGATACTCTTGAAGGGTTAGTCCCTCGCTCGAACCCGCCTGTCAACCCATTGGCATTGTAATCCCCCCTCCGAGCCATATTCACCGATCTCAAAAATGCTTGCCTGTATGACAATTATACATTAAAAACTAAACGATATCTGTCTTTGCAAATCCGTTGCGCCCCACTCCATAATACTCCAACAATGCTGCTTGCAACACCGACAATGCTACGTGTTATCCCCATTTTTGCCACCTAATGCCCTCATCTCCAATCCTCAGACTAACCAAAGTCCCAGCAATCTTCTTTTCAGTCTAGTGTCCGAAAAGCCAATTGATCATGGAGGATCCAAACAGATAAATGAGGCTGGTGCAGACAGCCGTACAGACAACCATGAATAAAACTCGCCCAAGCTGCGACCGTTGCCGGGCAGCCCTCTCCCCCTCTGCTTCAAGTCTCTGCATCTTGAGCTCATGATCTTGTTTTTTTGCTTTCGCCCTGATCTCATGCTCGCGTTCTTTTGCTTTCAACCTGATCTCATACTTCCGTTCATTCGTCTTCACCCTGATGTCATACTCCCGTTCTATGCTCTTCACCCTCATATCCCAATCCTGGTTAGAGCGTTTGCTGTAAAACTCTTCGTCCTTGGCCCTAACCTCGCAGTGCTTGTCGATCAGCTCCAGTTGGTGTCGATGCCTCCTGTCAGTCATCTCTTGCTCATGTTGACGGCTAGCGGCTGTATAATCCGAGTAATGCCGATGGCTCATGTTCATGGTCTGCTGATGGTGCTGATGCTCCTTGCTCATGATCTCCCCATCCTGTAGATGCCTTTTCTTCGTCATCTCGAGCTCATGCTCATTGTTCTTTGTCGTCAGCTGCCACTCATGGTCTTCCGCCCTCCGGTTTCCCAGCAGTCTCTGGTTAACAATGTGCGACTCGTGTGCATGGTTGAGTGCTGCAAGTTCGCGACGAAAGTTTCTTCGAGCGAGTGAAGCGAGTTCGGTGTCCTGTAAGTCCAGTCAGCAGAGAACCTACTGAGTAGTCACATTAGAGTTCGATGAGTGTGCCCCCAAAGCATCGCCGGCTCCTCGCTGCGCACTTGTCGGAATCACCCGACCCAGTTCATGTGCGCAACAAACCAAAAAAAAAAAGTGAAACAAAAGAAGAAGATATTCCACCGACCCGACCCATCCTCTGGAGCCCTTGTACCCCACTCAGCAATCAAGTTAAGAACCCACCTAAACCCCCACCCCTTGCGAGCGCAGGATGAAGGGCTGGGCAAGGACGGCGCTTGAGGAGCGACCCCCAGAGAGCTTAACGCTGCAGAAACCGCGATGCTGTCTCGAATCACCGAGAGTTTTCACCTGGACTTTATTGCCCCCACGCGAAGAGTTTGCCCCCATCACCGACACTGCCACCCCAGTGGTCCAGCGCGATCACCATGCTTCTCGAGGAGTGTACCCCCAACCTTTTCGTTCCCAAGAATAATCCATGGACCTTCCACCCAAGAAGCAGAGGGCAGGGGCGGCAATCGTCAACTGGGTACTCACACGCGGCCGTACAGGCTGAGGCGATACCGCGGCCATGGATCTCGGCCTTTTCCGGGTATCGGTGGCGTCCCGAAGAACAACCCCCACACCGCACAGAAAAGGCCCATTTAAGCCACTGGTGCACCATGCGCGACGTCTCGTTTGTATCCCTCGTTTTCTCTCTCTCCGGTGGCGATAGGCTTGAAGGGGCGATGTTATGCGAAAACAAATGCTGGACATATGGACTTACGTTTTCATCTTGAGGCATCTCGGCCATGGCTTGCTCTTCCCGACTCGTATCATCGTCAACCTGTAGCTGTAAGTCTAGTCAGCAGAGAACCCACTGAGTAGTCACATTTGAATTCAAGATGCCTCCCAAGCATCACCTGGTTCCTCTCTGCACGCTTGTCGGAATCACCCGACCCAGTTCATGTGCGCAACAAACCAAAGAAAAAAAAGTAAAACAAAAGAAGAAGAAGATATTCCACCGATCCGACCCATCCTCTGGAGCCCTTGTGCCCCACTCGGCAATCAAGTTAAGAATCCACCTAACCCCCCATCCCTTGCGAGCGCAGGATGAAGGGCTGGGCAAGGACGGTGCTTGAGGAACAATCCCAGAGAGTTAACCCTGCAGAAACCACACCAGTCTCAAATCACCAAGAGTTTTCGCCTGGATCGCCGCCCCTAACAAAAGAAGAAGAAGAAACAAAGGCTGAAGAAGGGGAAGAAGGTGAAAGGCGGGGGGTTCTCGACTGGTTACTCAGGTGTGGCCGTACAGGCTGAGGCAATACCGCGGCCATGGATCTCGGCTTTCTCCGGGTATCGGATGAGAGCCCCGAGAGACAGCTCACCCGCACCGCACAGATATGGCCCATTTAAGCCACTGGTGCATCATGCGCGACGTCTCGTTTGTATCCCTCGTTTTCTCTCTCAATCTGGTGGCGATATGCTTGAAGGAGGCGGGGGGGTTGAAAATCAAAGGCTGGAGCAAAGGACTTACGTTTCCGGTGTGCCTGTGACGAAGGTGCCCATCATTGTCGACGACCTCGCCGTCTTCAAACTCGAAGTCAGAAGTCCGGGGTCTCTTGAAGTTGCGTGGGTTCATCCTGTGAGCGGTGCTAGTGGGCGAGAAGGCGGTGATAGTAGTGGGGTGTGCTGATTGAGAAAGAGAAAAAAGAATAAAACTCGACGACTGACTACTGAAATGTTAGTCGGGATCTATTTAGGTGAGGGATGAAAAGCGACGACGGTCGCGAAAAGAAATACATGAGCGACTTAATTGCTGGCAGTGAATAAACAACAAAGATGAGAAGGCGAAGCGTGCTTGCCAGAGTCGAAAGGTTGGTGGAGGTCGAGACGACGAGGGGCGAAGAGCGACTACAGTCGCGAGAAAAAAAAGAAAAAGAAAAGAAAAGAAAAAAGAGAAAAGATAGCTGGGCGACTCAACCGACTGCTGCAAACAAATGAAAGAGGAAGAGTCGCGAACTGTTCGCCAAAGCTGAAAGGTTAGTCGAGAGCGACAAGCAAATGAGAGAGAGGGGAAAGAAGGGGAAGAGGTGGAAGGTTGGGTTCGAAAAGAAGAGAAGAATCCAAAGTGATACCCCCACTACCCCCCCCCCCCCCCTGAGTGAAGTGCTAGGTATGGGTAAGGATGAGATGAAAGCGAAGGAGGCGTGGAAAGAAAGAGGACGACGCAACTTGCGATCGCTGTTTGGTGGGTGCGAGGCTGAGATTGGGGAGAAAGAATGGGAATCGAAAATGCTTACCTGCGCCTCAAATGCTCTACGCCTGCTAGCCAACACAAAGTATTGAAAGGAAAAAGAAGCAGGGAAAGGAATTGCAGGCCATTTGCTGTTGTGGTGTGTTGTTGGTGGGGAGAAGAGAAGAGAAGAGAGGTTGCAGTCGGGAGGAATAGAAATTATAGAAAGCGACTGCAGGTGGCCACAAAAGCAGGTCCAAATAGAATCAAATAGAATGGCCAATCAAAAGATCCGTGGGATTCTGCTAGGGCTTGCATTGCTGAAAGTCGATTGGCCAATGAACAATAGGGTAAGCAGTGAATAGGGCAAGGCGAGGCAGGCGGGGGTCCGCCCGCCCTTCTGAGTCACCGTCTTGAGACCCCCGCCCTCCAGGCAGCGTTGTGACCTCATCTCCTGGCTGTTTTTGAGGTCCAGAATTCTGCTGCAAGTGAGGGGCAGCAACTAAGGCATTTGTTCTTGCGCCGGCGTCCTAATTTCAACATGAAGTGATCCCAACTTTATCTCAGCACAGGGCCAAGCCACCACATGTATGACAAACGACGTGTAGATCGTGTTTGAATCTCCAGTTCCTCAGTTCTTGCCATAATGTGTTTGTTTTCGATCCCCCCCGTATTGCCAGCCCAATCTAGTCTACAGACTGCCTTAACGTGACCACTGCTGCACCACAGCCAGTCACGAAACAGACCCTTTCAACTCCTAACGAATCCTTTGTAATCCGCACCTTGTTGGCTTCTTCGCCTGCAAGGAGGCCTTCCAGATTAAGCTCAAACTTCGTCCAACAACTTGAAGAATTAGAAATCACCCAGCGGTTTGGGTCAACGTAGAATGCAACAATGTAGGCTCTACTTCAGTCAGCTGCGATCAGTCAGGTTCGTCTCAGCACGTGACCAAGTAGATAACTGTTCTGATTTAAAGTCGGCATCCCATGAGCTCCTCTGACCATCCAAGGCAGATAAAAAGTCCCGTTCTGTCCTGTCACTGCAGCGGTTGCCACGGTAATTAACTCAGACTAAACTTATTCCGGGCGATTTAATTACAGGTGCATACATTTACTTTCAATCTATTGGAATCACAGAGATTTTTGACTTTGATTATTATGTCCAAGTCCTCCAGTTGTTACTGGGCGACGAAACAGGGTAAAATATCAAATTGGCGCATGCAGTCGCTGCCTCTACCTTATGTTGGTGAACACTTTATTGCTTTCATCCGATCATCCGATCATCCCATCCGCCCATTCAATTCTGCCATCCATCCATCTGCCGCCCAACCTGGCCGGGCTCGACACCCTCGCGCCAGGCACGACGCAATTAACCCCAGGGCCACTGCACTGCAATAATCAACTCGGTAACCAGCACAGCGAAGAACACAACATCAGCATCTGCTCCGGCGCGGTTGCCCGAGTTGAAACAGTGATGGGGAAAAAAAAAGAGATGGGTAACTATACAAGTTTGAAAGATGAGATGAAAAAGTAAGTTGTATGATTATATGTCAAAACACTCGGGGGGACTTGAGATGAGAATGAATATGTTAATCGGTTTCACCATTCTGGAATCAAACATAGTAGGTACGGACGGATAGTTAATACAAGATATATCACCAGTAAATTATGACATTTTCTTCGGATTTGTCTATTGTGATCAAGACGAAACTTCATCCGTTAATCTAGTGAAAGGGAAATCGTTCAATGTGTGTTGGTTGATCCACATGCATTTAATACTGGCCTAAGGTCACTGAGAAAGTATCTACTAAAAACATATGTCAAGAATATCATTCAAGATCAACTACCTATGACTAAAGAAAAGAACCGTGACGCTGAATATCCAACAAAGAAAACCAAATTGTCCAAAAATCCTGCCCAAGAAAATTTACCAAAACCTCAATTCGTGTTCCATGAGGCTCGCAGATCAGAAATAGAAAAAGGAAAAAGGAAAAAACACCCCGATACCGTGACAAACACCAACCACTCCCCCCTTTCAATAATCACCCTCAACCTCCTCAATATCCACAGCAGGAGACCAGCCGTTGGGAGCCTCGCTACCGAGGAACCAGGCCTCGTCCAAGTTCTGCGCAGGCATGCCCGCCGTATCCCACCGGAACGGGTTGTGCTTGTCAAGATCCCAGTCCAGCTTGGGGAGAGCCCACGCGGATGACTGATCAATGACACCCTTTTTGGTCGGAACTTGGCATGCAAACCCGGCGCTTGCAGAAGTCTTGCCGGCGCCCATCTCGTCGCAGACAGCAAGCTCTGCATGCTCCACCGCGTTCTCTCCCTCGCCCCACGGCTTGCAAAGAGCCTGCAGCAGAGTGATGGAGAGCTTGAGCAGCTCTTGGTCCGCATCCGGAGGGATGGTGAGGAGGTAGTCGGCCACAGCCTTGGGCGACGAGACTTTAAGAGCCAACATTGCCGCCACTGTAGCGTCATGCGCAGCGAGGCCAGGCGGGGGAGGGACCCAGTCTTCGATGCGCTGACGGCTTGTTCTGCTTCGCGCCCCAGAGTCTAGGAGGGCCTCGTAGATGCCCGAAAGCTTGATGCGGAAGCGGAGAGCGACGGCGTCCTTCTCTGCGCAAAAGCCCAGCACTTCCAAGCAGTTACGCGCCTGGTTCATTTCCTCCGCCCAGGAGGATGCAGGGAAGTTGTGGAGTTGCTTCTGGGCGACGGAATGCAGGATCACGACGCAAGAGGTGTGTGCTTGGAAGCTGATGATTGGGTGTCAGCAAACGAAGGCGTGCAGAAATGACAAGGTTCAACTTACATCACGAGCCAGCATCGTCGGAAGATGCCTTTATCAGCATGGAGAAGACCAAGAATGCGTGCCGAATCCCTGGCGGCCGTAACCCCCTGATCGACCAGGCCAAGGAGGGTGGAGTCATCGTTGGTCAGAACAAACTTCTCCCCTTCGCGGTATTCTCGAACGCACTGGGCGGCTATCCGTCGATAAACCAACATGTAAGCACCAAGGTAGAGAAGATGGACGTGATAGATCGACCATCTGATTCCCGCAGCAATTTCGAACTGTCCGATCTTGGTAAGTTGCATTTGAGGGGGAAGTCGCTCATGCCATTCTTGAAGCTCTTTGATGATCCCATTCATGCCGTATACGGTAAGCTCCTTGTTGGCGAGATGGGTTTTCAGGATACCAGCTTTGAGGAGGGCAATCTTGGTCATTTCTGCTTGAACCATTTCTGCCACCTCGTTGTAGTTGTCGAAGTCTGGGTTTGCCAGCTGATGGAAGAAAATAGTGTTAGCCGGCAAAGATAAGAAATCCACATGGCCAGGCTGACACTCACAGGGACCAATTTCTCAAAGGCTGAGGTGGACTCTCCATTTCCGGATATGTATCCGAGTGTTGACGAAAGCCAGCTGGAGAAAAAGATCAGAGTCCTCCAAGTCTGTCTAAAGTCCTTCCATTCTTCGTCGGAAAGATGTGAAGGGTGACAGACGCCCGTGTTGAGGCTCTGCCGCTTGGACATGCTCAAACCAGTCTCTGAAGTTATTGTCAGCCGGCCGCAGTCGCCACGTTTATTGCATATGGGTATGACATACCAACAAAAGCCAAAGCCGCGGTGGCTTTGTTCATCACATTGTACATCGCCAGCAAAGTACAAACCTTGATGGCTTCCAGCGGGCTCTCCTCGACGGCAGCCCCAAACAGGTGATGAGCAACCTCGTACAGGGCCTCATCTGAGCCCGTTTCGAAATCACCAGGATTGTACTGAACACCGATAGCAGCAACAATGCACAAGCAGCAGATCGAGACCTTTTGGGACTTGTTTGGTTTCCCATCAAGGCCGTACACGTTCTTGTGATGCCCGCGCACCTGCGCCTCCGAGAAAACGTGGAAGAGCTTCCCGCTGGAACTGAAGAAGCTCTGGACTCCAGCCCATGTTGACTGGGCGTTTGGGAGGAGGAATCCGATGAGGTATGGGGAAGAATCACCTGGAGCTCTGAGCGGATACGCAGACGACGAAGTCGGCGTCACGAGAGCCGTGGAGGAAGCTGAGGTGGGATCAGAAAACTCGGATACATTGCTTGACAGACGCGTCGAGGTCGGTCTCTCCCGAGGCCTCCCGGATGACTGTGAGCCACCAGAGGAGAGGGAAACGACCGAAGCGGCCACAGCACCTGACGATTCACCATCGGCGGCAGAGAGGGAGAGGATGTCGTCTGCGGAGCGAATGCGCTGCAACAATTCCTCGGCTTCCTCGGGGGTCTTGGACTGAAGCGCCCCCATCAGCTTCTCGAGGGCCTCGAGACGAGACTTCATGGCTGCCTGACGGGACTGGCCCTCCTCGCCCTCATAGCCACACGGCTTTCCTTTGGCAGTGCAACCACCGCATCTTGGACGGGCACCATCGCACTGTTGGCCACGCACAGTTAGCCGTCTATAAATATCCTCATTGGCCAGGCATTGGGGACAGTTGGTATCGCTTACTCTTGCCTTGAACTTGCGGCACGTATGGCAGGCCTGAGTGACGGCCTTGATTCGCTTCGTCGGCCTGTCGGAAGAGGTGATTCCACTCAACACGGACCCCGACATGGAGCGGGTCCCTCCGCCGCCGGAGCCATCTCCGGACCTCTCGCGTTTTGCGGGGGCGGGCTGAATGGGTTTGAATGCTATCGGTGGGGCCATGACCGAGGCGGCTCCGGAGCTGTGGAATTAAGCTGCTCGGCGCACGATACGCACGATGGATCCCCAAGATGGATCGCCTCTTTTTTTTTTTTGGCTGCTGTGTTTGTGGTGGAGCCGCTTTGTGTCTAGGGCACGCTTGTGACAACTCGTCACGCTTGCGAACGCGAGTGGATTCCCGTTTGTCGCGGAGAGTTGCGATGTCTCAAGTTATTTTTTGGCTTTCCAAGAATAAGAAGTTCACCGGCGACCCCTTTTTCTGGGAGGGGAAACTTGAGAGAGAGAACAGAACAATCCTCGGTTGATAACGCGGGGAAAGGAAAGAGACGACAGCCAACTGGAAAAGACGGATTTGTGAGACAGCGGGCACCCAGAAACAATGATCGCCGTCCTTGCCAAGGGGCCGCCTTGAACCAATCCCCACCCCCACTATTGGATCCGAAATGTAAAATTTGATTGGCTGGTTCGACGACCATCTGCCGGCAGCCCATTGAGGTGGCGTTCCTGCTCAGCTTCGGCACGCTTCAAAGTGCACCCGCAGTGACGCGAAAAAGCAAGTTGGGTTGGGGTCCCGCGGGTCCTCAGCCGGGGGCGAAAACGGGGGCAAATGGGAAACGAGAAATCTGCTCATGGATTGGGAAATGACCTTCTACCTTGACAGAAGGAAATCACCTTTGGCGGCATCGTTCTGCCGTTGCGGTTCCACTTTGACTGCCAGAAAGAGCATCCCGCATTTCTGTTGCGTGCCAGAGAGGTCAAAAGATCCACTCTTGGGCAAGACTTCAACACACCTACAGAGGGCGGTGTGCAGAATTCCCCCTCTTACCTTTTTCGGGCGCAAAGTGCGCCATCATGTTATATTCTCAGCTCTGCTGTTTTACTGATTGATGCGTGCGTGTGACACTCCACCACTCCTATCCGATCTGGAGACGCAAGTTCAAGGCAAAAGCCTCTTCGGGGGGCGTCAACGCCACGGCTCGCACTGCCAACCAATCACACCACCCACACCCGTATCCGATGAATTCAATCGAAAGACAGTTCATTGTGGAGGGCACATCTTCTTGCCCTTCTTCATCATCACCAATTTCGACACTATTTGTCGGCGGCCCCGGCGGGCGGGAACCTTTGGCACGCTGTTTTAAACTTGGCGCCGGTCAGACTCCTCCGCGGGCCGCAACCGAGAGCTCCACTGCGCCGGTGACATTGCATGATTGGACAACCCTCAGGGCCTTGAGCTCATTGTGGCAAAGACACGTCTTGGCGACCAATAAACTAAGAGGAATCGGAAAGGTCAACAAATGTGACAGATCAGATAATCTGAACCAAAAGAGTGTATTGCTGGTAAGTTGCTACCGACAACGTCCATGTTGAAGTTGAATGTACGACACCATCGAAATGAAAATAGTTGGGTCAAAGAGACAAGGGAAACCAACCAACATCCATCCCCCTGGAGGGTTCGTTAAGATTAACATGACGACCCATCCAATTTCCGGGCATCGGATGCGACCCTCACCAACCCTCTCCCGTGACCCCAAAAAATGATGCCCAACCCAGATTTTTCTTCGTCTTCGTGTTCAGAGATCCTTCATCACGAACCGAAGGACCTTGAGAATGGCATACTCCTCCCAAAGGCTCTTGGGAGCGGCATCAGTTTGAGACTCAGTGTCCGTAGTATCCAGAACCTTCTGCTCCTGTCCCTTCCCCGACTTCCCCGCAGGGAGAACCTCCCTCTCCACCTCCGCAATCCCCGTGACCCTCAGCACCCTTCCGCTCCCGTCAACCGCCTCCGCAGCGACTTTTTCGACTTTCTTCCCCTTCTCAACAATCAACTTGGTCTCGAAGCTCTTTCTCTCCGCCTCTCCCAGGAACGACCGACTCCCGAACGGGCCATCCGTCACTTCGTAAAACCGCCAAACCGCAGTCTCCGTATCCCCATTCCAACTGACATACACCGTCGTCGTCGTCGTCGTCGTCGTCGTCATAGGCTCCCGATCCTCCTCCTTCTTTTCACTCTCCAATACAACAAGAGCAGGTTCCTCACTAGGCAGTCCGGTCCAGTTATACCTAAACCCGCGGTAATTCTCCACGCCCTCGCCCAGTTCTCCCGAATCCATATACGCGTGAAAAATGGGTTTCCCGTCGGGTGTATACTCCGTCACTGCGCCTTCCGAGCCCCAGTTTACCAAAACGTTACCGTTGGGCAGGACCTGAGTTGATCCCTGGGACTTGGACAGCAGTTTATGCCCCTCGGGAGGATAATACCCCTTTACTAACTCGGCGGTCCATTTCTGGGTGTCCAGCCTCAAAATCTTGCCGCTACTCTGCTCCGCCGTGTGCACCTCCCGTCCTTGGCCGTGCTCGCTGCCGTGTGCGGAGTTATCGTAGAGGCTGATGATTTCAATGTGAGGCTCGGAAGAAGGCAACCAGCGAGCATGATGCTGAAAGCAGAATTGCGCATTCTCGGGTAGGCTGAAGTCTGATTTTTTCCCGTTGAGTCTCCAGATTACTTCTCCGCTGGTTCCGTTGATTTTGTGGATCGAGCAGGCGTCTCGCGCCGAGATGAGGTAGTCACCGGCGGAGTTCTTGTCGACCGAGTTGATGTGGAAGTAGTCCCACGCGTCCGAGGAGTTGTAGCCTGAGCCTGCTTGCCCCGGGTTGATGGGAAGGAGGGATTCGGAGGGGGAGATGTGGTCTAGGGAGGACCATTCGAAGAGGAGACGTCCTGTGGAGATGTCGAGTTCTGGTTGGCGGGTTATTAGTATTGCATGACAAGTGTATGTGTGTGTGAAGTACCTTGGAAGATGGCATTCACAATCCATTGCTGCTCTGGACTGGCACCCCAAGGTGTCAAGTCCTTCGGGACAGGTTGGTATATCTGAATCAAGCCGGCCTCCTCATTGATAATATGGAACTCGTGCTTGTCAACTAGTTTATGGTTACCGGCACGCAGCTCACGGATAGTCTCGTAGTGTTGGTCCAAGATAGTGACGTGTCCGTGACCGTGACCGTAACCGGCGTTGTGGTCGCCTTCGAAGCTGAACAGGATGTCCTTGCCCCTCCAGCGTCCAGCTTGGAAATTAGTTGCCCAGATACTGTATATGCCGTATCCGGCCCAGACTAAGTCACCGTTGTCGCGGAATATGTACGGGCCTGCCTGGCGGGGTCCATGTTGCTCGGTGGGCGTGTCAGGGTACCCGGCAAAAGGGGCAAGAAACAAGTACCCCTTTTCGACGTCCTTGGTTGCCGGGATGGTGATGTTGAGACGGGGAGGAGCAAGGTCAGGGCGAGAGCGGAATTGCCAGTCCGCAGCTGCGAGGCCAGCCAGTAGCATCAAAGCTGTCGTGAAGAGAGCCTTTGTCGGTTTCATCATGTTGGGAATGTGGGAGCGTCAAAGCTATCTGCGTCAGAACCTGTGGTTTTTGTCATTTTGAAGAATAGGTACATTCACCTTGATCAAGTTCACGCCCCTGTACTGTAAAAACTTTTCTTGAGTAGTCCTCCAAAATTCACTTGTGATGAAGTATAACAATATGGTAGTCAGTTTTGGTTCGGGTCTTGGAAAGCCAGGATAAGAGAACCCGAAGTCCAATGTCACTGTGTGCAGTGATTTCCTTTGTTCTTATGAACCCAATCAAACCCTACTGCTCCCACAAGAGAGAGAATCCCGCCAGAAATGACGACATATTTCTATTCCATGATGAAAACTTTGTTCGACGACTCACACTTGTAGAATCCTTTACGCTGCTGCCGTGATGCAGATCAAAGGTGACGTCATAGACAGATCTGGCCCTTCACCAACCGATATCTGTTTGTAATTATTGGCAAGCCCCGGTGCCGTAGATGCATATTCCGACTTCAGATCTCATCTCCCGCATGTTCCCCCGGGGACAAAGCATTCTTGCTCCCTTATCGGTCCCGAGTAACAGCTTCTGCCTAGTACATCGGCGTTGCCCATACGCCCTACAGATTGCGCTAGCAGATCGTGTCAAGATACTGTTGGCCCATCAATGCCGACCTCATGCAGGGCAGTGAGTTCAGACTCTGGTACCTGGTCCGATTGGGGGAAGGTGATGCCGTCACGGTGCCCTGCGGGGATTCGATTCCGGCACCGGCCATGACCAGAATAATCTGGGCACCGCTACCCCGTTCTCTGGTGTTTTTCAGGTCCGCTACCGGCTTTTTGCTGCTTGGAATAGCATATGGGAAGAGGTAGGGTTTTGGTTCGGTGTGACTCAGGGGTTCAGGGGTATCGCTTAAGCCGGTTTATGTATTTAAGGGGGCTTGACCCCCTGTCATCCTCCTTGGTGTTCTCGGCAAGTTACATCAACAAAGAGATTTTCCCGCTTAAGTGAGGCTTTTTCGACTTACTTCGTTAAAATAACAGAGGGAGCTCTTTGCAGGTGGTCGAGTTAGACTTTTGCTGGTTTATAGGATTGTTTGTTTGGGTTGCTTAAACTTGGATCTTCTTCTGTCTTCAACACCCTCCGCCATTTTTGAACCAATTTCGACAACGTTGACGATGACGTCAGAGGAGAATAGCCACCAGGACGACGACGTCCACCATGCGAGAGAAGATCAACCACTCCTGCGCGCCCCAGATGAGGAGTCATGGAAACCGCCGAGGGGGTTCATTTGGATTCAAGTGGCCATCATGTCCAATGTGTTCCTGTACGGTTTCGATGGGACCATCACGGCGGCGACGTACGCTGTGATCAGCTCAGAATTTGATGCTGCCAATACGGCATCGTGGCTGACGACATCTTATCTGGTGACAAGCACGGCTTTCCAACCGTTGTATGGCAGGGTCTCTGATATCTTCGGCCGGCGGATTTGCTTCTTCATCTCGACCATCACGTTTGCTCTCGGTTGTCTGGGTTGTGGTGTCGCTGGGAATATTGTCCTGCTCAATTGCATGCGTGCCCTGACCGGTTTTGGAGGTGGCGGGCTCATGACGATGGGTATGCGGCCTTCCGACTCCCTCAAAGCCCTGTGACTAACAACGCTCAAGCAACGATTGTGAACTCGGACATGATTCCCTTCCGCAAGAGAGGAATGTATCAGGCCTTGCAGAATGGCATGTTTGGATTTGGAGCCATCTGTGGAGCTTCATTTGGAGGGTCCATCGCTGATGGCATTGGATGGAGATGGTGCTTCCTCCTCCAAGTGCCCATTTCTGCCTTTGCGCTCTTTGTTGGTGCTTTGGTGGTCAAGAACCCCCAAGGAGGATTTGACTTGGGCCGAGGCTTCCGGGACATATGGACCAAGGTAGACTTCTCTGGTGCTTTGATTTTGGTTCTTGCCATCTCGATCCAACTTGTTGGTCTGAGTCTTGGTGGAAACGAACTTCCGTGGAGCAGCCCCTGGGTCATCTCATCGCTGGTGGGAAGCTCTCTGCTTTTTGTCTTGTTTTTCGTCGTGGAGGCCAAGACACAAGCCATCCCAGTGATACCCCTGAGGTTGATTAAGGGCAAGTTCCCGATATTGGTTGAGTTTGCCAATATCTGTGTTGGGTTGTCTGCATATGCGGTAAGTATTACCCACGTCTGCATTTGTTATGTCGATTTGTTCTCACCAAATTCCACTTATTTAGTACCTCTTCAATCTGCCATTACTCTTCCAGGTGGTGCTGCTCGACTCTGCAACAACGGCTGGAGCCCGTTTGGCAATCCCATCTTTAGCTACACCAATCGGGGGCCTTGTGGCTGGGGTTGTCATGTCAAGATGGGGCAAGCTGCTTACTCTTGTGCGCGTTGGGGCATTCTTGATGGTTGTTGGTAATGCGCTGGTAACATCGCTTGGCTTTGAGGACTCGGCATGGAAGTATTATGTTTACATCTTCCCGGCGAATCTGGGCCAGGGCATTGTTTATCCAGGGATTTTGTTTACATCCTTGGCTACTTTCGACCATGCAGGTGAGTTTACCAACACGTTGACAAAAATATCTGGAGTCTGGACGTCACTGACCGCCTGAATCCCCAGACCATGCCGTCTCCGCATCGACAGTGTATCTGATTCGATCGTTGGGAACCGTCTACGGAGTTGCTGTCACCTCGGCGATTCTTCAAACCACGCTCAGCGTCCGGCTTCCGGATGCTTTGGGCGAGATACCAGACAAATGGAGAGTACGCCCCTGTTCTGTGATTCGGGAAACTGCATGCATTGGTGAAGATGCTGATGATTGGACTGTCTCTAGGTTATTGACGAGATTCGGCATTCGGTTTCAGCCATCAAGACACTGCCGCCCGACATTCAGGTCAAGGCTCGCCTCGTGTACTACGACGGGCTCCGGTATTCGTTCGCCACGTCGACGCTTGTCGCAGCAGCCGCCGTCTGCGCGGCTCTTTTTGCCAAAGGATCGGGTCTTCGCAGCACAAAGTAGTAAGGCGCTGCAGGTACAGATCTGTGAAATGCAGGTACAGGTATGCACACGCGCGGGTGTGGGTTGCAAGTCATTTCTGAGGGTTGGGGGAAGCAGGCTACGCGAGATTTGGGATGCCGACGTGTTTGAGTTGGAGTTTGAGTCTGAGAGAGGGAGGGGGAAGTGCGGGAAGGAAGACGGCGAAGGGAATAAGCAGAGGGGTAATGCCGATGTGCAAGGTTGCGGCAAAGCACTGATTCCAAAGCAAGCTTCAATTCCAGGTCAGGAAGGAGCATGCGCACAATTGCTGCACTCGTTCATTTCCGAACGTTCCCTTCAACCATGGATTCGTGGGATCCACTCCTTCCATTTTGTGTCCCCGAAGCACCCAAGGTTTCCTCGGTGTGACCCCGATATCTTGTCCACGCGTTCCCCTGTCTGACATGCAGTGAGATAATTTGCACAACGGCCTAAAATGCCTCTTCTGGAACCATTTTTCGAACAGTTATGCATGCAGTAAGGCTGGGACAGCAACTCACCTTCAACCACGTCACAGGAGATTCGGCCCCACTGAAACGTCGGAACAGCGCTTATCGCAAAACTAGTGGTCCAGCAAACATGTCGTCTGCGGCACAGGACATGCAATTCAGGCGGCTAATGTGTGCTCGAAAATCGACAGCCAACCAACCAAGCGCCGACACCTCTTCACACGACACCCACAACCCCTGAAGAGCCTGCTCGCCAAGCCTCTCCGCTGGACGTCATCCCACGCAGTTGGGTCTCCAAAATGCGACACGACTCGATGTCCTTGCTCGATGCGTTCTCCCTTTCAATCCTCCGTCTGTTTCGTCTCAAGATCCACAGCATCTGCAGCCTGCTTGTTGGTCGCCAGAAGGTGTTTCCATTTCCATTTTCAAGTCCATGACGTTTTGGGACGCTGTGGTCTGTGACTCTGTAACAACACACACAACATACATACCCTGCCTCCCGGCCTGCACTCCAAGAAACCCCCCTTGACCCCCCTTTCCTTCCAGTCTTTCTTCTTCTTCGACATTTGAACATGCGCACACCATATCCAACCACCATTTCGCGCTAGTAGCCGACGCACGCAATGGATAACGAAATTAAGCAAGCGACACGACTCCTTCAGGCACAAAGAGAGCTCCTTCGAGACGAGCAACCACTTGGCTGGCTCCGCAATCGCTTTTCCTCACCAGCGGCCACCGACTACACTTACAAAGAGATCAACAAAGTATTATCAGAAGTTGTCGAGTCCGATGGCTCCGTCGGTGTTGTCAGGGCATTGCTAGATCTTGGCGCCGATGTCAACTTTGTGCGGAGGAGGAACTCGACCACCTGGAGCAAACTTGCCCAACGCCAGCAGCAGGGGGAACGAAGCAACCTTCTCCTTCGAGCTACCATACGATGCCGTCCAGAAACTGTCCATCTTCTGGCAGCTCGGGCCGACCAACACAACCTCGATGGCGTTCTTCACCATGCCATAGTGCGTGGAGACATGGCAGTCCTCCGGACTCTGCTGGAGCACGGAGCAAGCCCAGTTCTGTTGCATGACGACTTCCAAAATGCCGTCTTTCATAACAAAGTGGAACTCATCCAGGCCCTGCTCTCCGGTCATCACCTTCCTTGCCTAGCATGCCGGTCAGCTGGTTTGAAGATTGCCGTGCACAACCGCTCAATGGAGGTTGTCCATCTTCTCCTGAGCCATTGGGCCGACGTCAACTACCAAAACGCTAGTGCTCTGTTGGAGGCCGTGGAAATTCGCCGTCCAGATTTCGTCGCCACCCTCATATCTGGCTCTGTTTCAGCATCCCCTCGATCTCTCGACGCCGCTATTGGGAAATTGCACGGTTCAATCGAGGAGGACGGGCACATTTTGGGTCGTGAGATCTTGGAGTTACTTCTGGCAGCCGGCGCCCGGGGTCCGGAGACAATACGACTTACATCAAGCGGCTTCGTCGAGATGATTACTCGGGGCCAAATACGTCTTCTCGATACAATACTGTGCCACAGAAGAGTGTCAGACGACTACGAGGGAGTTGCTCTTGTGGAAGCTATCCGCACCGAGCAACTAGACATCATCATTAAGCTGCTCGCATTTCAACCATCCCCAAGGAGTCTTACCATGGCAATTTCGCATGCCTTAATGATGAGCAACGCCGAGCTTCAGTACGAGGTCGCCCAAGCTCTCATTGAGGCTGGTGCTCAAGGGCCTTGCGCTGCAGATGCCCTTGTCAGGATTGTTCATTGTGTTGTATCCGACTCCCAGCGCGGTGACGAATCTGCACTCTCGAGGGACAGACGAATGTTTAGCTTGCTTCTAGTGGAAGGGAAGGCCGACATCAACTATGGAAAAGGAGAGGCACTTCAAATTGCCGTTCGGTCATCATGTAGGGAGGTTGCTGAGCCGATAGTCGCAAAGGTCCCATCGCCGGAGTCACTGGGTGCCGCATTGCCCTGGGCGATGGAGATCCCCGATAAAGATGGAAAGCAGGCCATGGTTCAAATCCTTCTTCGTCACCAGATTAGCGACGGCGCAGTCGGTAAGGCATTGGTGGACGCCTTTAGGAGCGAGCCCGGGAATACGTGAGTCCTTTCATGCGCTCTTCAACTATTGGCAAGAGACTAACAAAAACGTGCAGACGCTTGATTCAGCTCCTTCTCACACGGGCCTCGGTCAACTACAACAACGGAGAAGTCTTTGTGTACGCCGTCCGCAACTTCCGACCCGAAACCTTTCACCTGCTTCTCAACCAGGGGATAAGCTACAAGGCCCTTTTTACTGCCCTCTTAGAAGCGCTCGAAGCCCCAAGATCAAACAGAAGAGTCATTCTAGGAGAGCTGTTCGGTCGCTTTCAACTTGATCACCTCAACACTGCCCTGAAGCATGTCGTTCTTGAGCCAAAACCGGATCTGGCACTTCTCAAGACAATTCTTGAGTCAGGGGCAGAAGCGGCACACGAGGACGGAGTTTGCATCAAGAATGCAGCTTGCAACCTCGACCGTGATCTCCTTGCTCTCCTTGCTCAATACTCCGGCAAAAACAAGGAGCTGTTTACCCACACATTCACTGCCATCATCAGCCGCGACAGAAAATGGATAGCCTTTGAGCATGTGGAACTCATGAGAATCCTTCTTCAGAATGGGGCTTCGTCTCATGTTGCTAGCAGAGCAATGGTGGACGTGGTGGACTGCTTGGCTTGCAAGGAGGACAAAGCAGACCTGGCAAGGATTCTCCTTGACATGTTGTTTGTGTTTGGGGCCGATGTCAACCACGAGAACGGGAAAGCATTGGGCCTGGCAGCTTCAAGAGGAGATCCCGTACTTCTATCTTCCCTGCTCGATAGGCGACCCGATTCGAGCTCAACCACGCTGGCCCTCTCTGCAGCTATTATGGCCCATCATGAGGAGGCACTTCTTCTTGAGCTTCTTGATGTTTTGGGCCACTCTCGAACGGCAGTTACTGACTTCAACCGGTCCCTTCCTGGTATGCCCCAATCACCCATAATACTATGCCTCAAGGCGTATGGCCACTCTGTCGGAATCCTTGATAGCCTGGTTAGGGGCGGCTGTCGACTGGACTCAACAATATCTATGGAGCTCTGTCGGTATACACGCAAGTCGGGAGAAGACCGCCTGAGCTCAGAGATTGAGCCAGTTTCTGTCTTGATGTGGGCCTTGCTTCAAGAGGATGGTGTTATCAGCGTCGAGGTTATCGAGGCCTTGCTTCGCCATGGTGCTGATGTGACTTACACCACGCCCAGCTCCCGGACCACTCCCCTTCTGGTGGCAGTAAAGTCAAGGAGGGTCGAGCTTGTTCAAATGCTCCTTGACAACGGGGCGAAGCTTTCCGTGAAGGACAGCAGAGGACGGTCAGCCTTGTTCTTTGCAGCGCGGGAAGGTGATTTCGCTACGCTAGCTTTGCTCCTCAAGCAGAATGAGAAGCCCGCAACAAACGATGGGAGTCTTCACGAGGCCGCCCGAGGCTTCCACACCCCGGCGATGAAGCTGCTGCTGGGTGCCGGGCATGACCCCAACTACAGGTCTTCCAGACATGGAGGACGTACTGCCTTGGGCGAGATTGCTTTCAAGGCAGCTGTCCCTGATGACATCGCAGTTGCAGAGGAGGCAATTGACCTTCTTTCTTCGGTTGATGCTAGTCCATTGCTCAAAGTGAACGGAAAGACTGTCATCTTTCTGGCATTGGACAACCAAAACAACGAGTCCATCACGCGGATCCTGCTCGACCGGTTGCTTTACAGGACCCTCAACAGTCATGAGAATACCTACGAACAGGGGATGTATCATTACTCGCCCACAATGTATGTCTCCAAGGGCGTTCTCTTGGGGCCACAGACCGATTCTGTGGTTCAGGTCTTGAGGGATCACGGGTGCGAGGACCGCTTCTACGCGACTATGGAAGAGACTCAACCATCAGATGCGGTGGGGCTACCGGAGGAGATTCGTGAGTATGAGCGCGAACGACGGTTATGGGAGCAGCAAAACCGCCGGGCTGAGGAGGCTCATGCCAGCCAGCTTAGACGCGAGACGGAAAAGGCACACAACGTTGCCCACATTGAGGACCTCTCCCACAGCCGCAGTCTGCGGCATCGTGACGAGTCTTCTCAACAGCAGCGTCGCCACCGGGGATTAGACCACCAGCAAGCCATGATGACCAAAGCAGAGATGCACCATAACGATGCCAACATCCGCATCAGCGAGAGCAACGTGAATTCCCAAGTCCGGTGGCAGCGATACAACGATGACATGGCCATGGTTGGTCAGAAGAGGGATGCAGACTTGGGTCATCGGCAGCGTGTGCATCACCAAGGCATCGAAGAGCGTAAGAACCACGAGCAGCTCAATGGCGAGATCCGAGAGCTGCGACACGCCCGGAGCTTGGCGCAGCTGCAGAGCACACACCGCCAGCAGTGGGAAGAGAAGGAGAACTTTAACTTGCAACAACTGGAGTTTGACAGGAAGAAGAAGTCGCAGGATTATGGCCATGCTCATAAGAAGAGGCAACTAGATCGCGAGCTGATGTACGAGGGTGATCAAATGGCGGCACAGCGGCAGATGAGGGATAGGTCTTATGCTCAAGAGAGGCATGATATGACCATGACAGAGTTGCGAACACAGAGGGGTAATATTATTGGACAAGTCAACTTGGAGGAGCTGAGGCGGTGGCAGCAGAGTGAGAGGGGGATGATGCCGGGTATCGGAGGAGCACCCAGAGCACAGAGGTTACTGGCTTAGGGGGCTGGCCTTCGTGATCTTTTTGGGACATTCTTTTGAACCTTTTGATCCTTTGTTGCTTCTTTTTGGCATCTTGGCTTTTTATCGTTGCCACCTTTGCATGTTTTCTTTTCTTGTTACATATTAACCTTACTTTTTTTTTTGCTCACAGAGGGGACAAGGCAACTAAACACAGAGATACCACACAAAATTAGACAGATGATAATGATATTTACTCGGCTATCGATTGCATACCAATTAGCAGGTATTCTTTCATCTCCGGCCTCTTGCATAAACCCCTGAATGGAGGTGCTCAGAGGGTGGGTGCATTTGAGAATACATACCGCCACCTTATCGGGCCGAAATGTCCGAGCAGGATGGTACACTAGTGTATGGCGTTTGGGTTTCTGCTCTCAATCGCACGAACTCCCTCATTCTTCTGAAGACACGTCGTTCCTCTTGATGACACACACCTTTGACCCTCCAACATGTGATAGTAGGCCTACTCCCCCGAAGTCGGTGTCAAAACTGGAAACTACCTTGGTACTCTCTAAACCATAAACCTGACAGTTTCTTCGGCCGAACTTCGCTTTTACGAAGATAATAGAAGAAGATGTATGAAGAGAAACGGGAACAGACGAGAGATTGTCCTTGCTGCAGATACCTACTGAGCATCTGGATGGCCAAACTCGGTGCTCTGACGACGTGACGACGAGATTCAAGAACTTGAATTCGAGCAGGCAATTGTGGCCGAATCACGAGCACAAAACGCCTCTGTGCTCGGCGCTAGTGAGCTACTACGTTGTAGTGCTGGTGGCATGGTGTGCGCTCACTGTGAGAGATGCAGTTGACAGAAACACCAACTCTCGTAACCTCACTCACACTTACCAGTTCAGAAGTGACTTGAAGCCACCAATCAGTCTTCAAGCAGTGTCATGTTCATGCTGAGTTGGGAAGATATCTTTGAAGAGGACTCCGATAATGAAGTCTCTCCGATAGCAGCAGAAAAAGTACAAGAGGGTCTTACAGATCCCTATTTTCTCCTTCTCAGAGTATCATCAGAATCCACCATTTGTCACCAGCATTTCACCAGCATTTCACCAGTATTCCACATTCCACAGCCCATACCAGGCACAATGGCTCTTGTTGCTTCACTCCCCACTCTTCCCGCCCTCCATCAGGCGCTCTCCGTTCAAGACTTCGAAAAGAGCTCCAAGCTGTATGTGAGCATGCTCGTTGGCTCACCATAGCAATGCTAACCACAAGGTCACTCCGAGTCAGGTATAACACTCTTGTGGATGACGCTGATCAAACCCCTGTTGCCGATCAGCATGTCCTGAATTTGGCAAAAATCTTTGAAGCACAACGCTCATGGGACTCTGGGCATCCACCTTATTCACGGCCACTTCCAGATCCCAGCCGACGAAGTCATGGTTGGCACCAACTTTGACCAGCCTGCCATTCGGTGGGCCAAGTCAGCCAGCATTGGCTCTCTCAACGGAGCCGACATCCACGGTCGCATCTTCGTTCCCACCGAAGACAACGCCCTTGTCGCGCACGAGTACCAAGATGGGCCGCTCCCCGACCTGTCGTTGATTGGTCATGGCTTTCTGGGTGAATTCGTCGAGCACATGGTCAACAATAGCCTGAGCGGTCTCATTGGTCTTTAGGTCCTCGGCTGTGGAAGCGACCTTGACGCCACCATGCTTGAGCTCATCCTTGACCAGGCGACCGTCATGGTCAACCAAGCTGCCGCTAACCTGGAAAACGTCACCCCGGGTCGTGTTACTGGGTGGAGATTCGAGCTGGTTGACGGAAACCCCCGCGTCTGTGCTGCCAATGAAACACACAGCGAGATGACCACTAGCAATCACAAGGTGTTTAAGGTCGGGAAGCCCCACCCCAGGTTCGAAAATGTTGAGGAGCTCAAGGCTGCTTTGACAGGCGTCGGTGTTCTCTGAGCATTCCCTTTAACTAGCCACTCCGTCAGGGACTTTCATCCATCCATGTTAGGCACCATAGGTTTCAAATGCGCACAGTCGTTATTCCACTGTTCCACTGTATCTCGGGCATTCACAGCAGACATCTTCCTCCACCCTTCTTGTGATATGAGACTCGATTGACAGGGCTTGGTGCCCATCACTTTTGCCGCACTGTATTGAAAGCACTTACAAAGCATGAATGACCTGCTGAACACTGAGTGACTGTCTCAGCAGAGTGGTTCAGTGGCGGCGTTGGTGCAACCAGGCTAACTTTCTGAGGTCTGTTCTCATTTTCACCTTTCCACTTTTTCACCTCCTCACCTCAGCCAAGGTCACACGTCACTCTACACTACACTGCTGGATCTTGCACAGCCAAAGGGTAAACCATAATGGCCACAATCATGGCCGAAGAATACTCCCTCGACGACGAAATCGCCGAGTTCTTCCTCAAAACCACGGCCACCCGTTCAGAATGTGACAAAATAGCTAACTTGTGTCAGATAACAGCAATGCTTATTGGGTTGCACAATTGGACCAGCAATTTAACGAAGGTCATGAAGGGAACGAATTGTGTTTGTTGCTTTTTCACTCTTACGGAGAGTCCTCTGAGACTCATTCTTATGGCTGTATCTGCACCGACTTCTTGGTGGGTTTGGATCAGATCTGGGGCATGATGACCATTCGGTCGATCATTTACGCCTTATTTCCTGGGCCATCATTTCAACCTGCATCCTAAGCCCCCCATGGCAGTGATGGCTGGCTGATCGTCGGAAGGGACCGTGGACTGGATCAATGTGGGAATGTGCCCCACAGCCACAGAGCCATTGCAGATGGTGGCCCATGCTCCCAGGTGCATAGCGGGGAATCTTAACTGCTGCAACCACGAGAATTCCAACACGTTGTTCATCACCACCTTTCCAACGCTGTATTCCGATAATAAACGTCGTATTGGGCCTGAACAGAAGTGCCTCACGGTAGGGCCGATGACGAAGATGCTAGTTCGTAGTCGATTTGCTCGATGATTACCTTCACCAAGCTGTCGCCTGAGAGATACCGAGCTGTGGATGATGATGGAGAGTCTGCTCAGTTCTGCTAAGCGTGCAGCACTTATAATATGTTATCGGTAGAATAAATGGCCGACTGCTCATCGAAAAACACGTGCTAAGTCGACTTGAGTCTTGCAAAAAGGTGGGTTCCAGTACGCGGTCGCTTCCTCGCACACAATTTCCTGCTTGAAACCACGCCGCTCCCCCGGAACACAGCACACCTCTATTCATCAAATCGCAATGTCGAACCCAGGATTAGAAATCAGACAATCACGAATACTTCACCGACAGCCAGCCACTATCATACCCTGACCGAATTGGGCGCTCAACCCCACCATCCACCCCTCTTCAGAGGCTCGGCATCGCCAATCGCGCCTCCCCACGAACAACACTGATGGCCGAGCCTGGCCCTTGTCTAGGCCGCGGGATATGTTGTGCAACAGCCCGCTAAAAAAGTGACAGGTTGCCGGTGGGGTTGATCCTCGACAAGCCCAATCACACGCACAGCGTGACCATGTTTATGCAGTAGCACCACCATGGCTTTTTGTTGGATCATGGACAGCCAAACAAGCCCGCACAGTTGTAATGCATTACCCTGACTGCAATCAGTAAGCATGCTGTCTTCAAGATCTTATTCCAACACGCAGGTATATGCCCGTCCGATCCCGATACCCAAATCAGCACTGTAGTTCGCACCTCCCGTGCTCGTAGCTCCCGACGCAGTTGCTCTGGGCCTTGCTCATTATTAAAGATGACAGCCGGCTGTTTCGATAACATTTCCCGTGTTTCCCTCAACGATTTCCCGTAGTACTTAGACACGATGTCTCAAAGACACAGCGCCCCACAGTTTTGCGGAAGCCCGTCTTTCAACAACCACGGCGCCGGTTCCCAGTTCAACAATGCCGGAGGAGGGAATCAGAACATCACTATGGGCGCCGGCAACCAGTTCCCGGGCGCGTCCTTCCATGGACCACTACATCTCGGCCAGGCTCTCAGTCCAAACTATCAGGAGCGCCACCAAGGGAGTCGCCAACAGAATGTGTCGTCCCAGGCCCTGACGTCAAACTCGCAGCCTGCTACGTCGGACTACGAGCGCACCTCCAGTCCGAGTTGTGGGCCAATGAGCCAAGGCCAACCGTCGCGCCCGGCCTCGCGCGATGACTTTGAGATCGCCATCATCTGTGCTCTCCCTCTCGAAGCCGAGGCGGTCGAAGCCCTTTTCGACCGCCACTGGGATGACGACGACGATAGCCCGCCGTATGACAAAGCCGCGGGCGACCCCAACGCCTACTCCACCGGCGTGATCGGCCGCCACAACGTCGTGCTGGCCTACATGCCGAACATGGGCAAGGTCGCCGCAGGGTCAGTGGCTAGCTGCTGCCGGATGAGCTTCCGGGGGATCAGGCTCGCCGTTGTGGTGGGAATCTGCGGCGCCGTCCCCTTCAGGCCTGATAACGGCTCGGAGATAGTGCTAGGCGACGTCATCATCAGTAGCGGCGTAGTCCAGTTCGATTTCGGACGGCAGCTGCCCGAGCGCTTCGTCCGCAAGGACACGCTCCTAGACGTGCTTGGCAGGCAGAACACCGAGATCCGCGCGTTGCTAGCGAAGCTGGGCACCCGCCACAGCCGGAAGACGATGCAGGACAAGATGGCGGGCCACATGCGTCACCTCCAAGCCGAGCCGGACCTGGTGGCCGGGTATCCGGGCGCGGCGCAGGACGAGCTGTTCGAAGCGGCGTATCGCCACCTTCGCGACGATGCGTCGTGCGAGGCGTGCGGCTGCAACGGCCAGCTGGTGCGCCGCAGCCGTCTAGAGCAGAGCAGCAACAACAGCTACCTGCAACCCGTCATCCACTTTGGCCTGATGGCGTCAAGCGACAAGGTGATGAGATCGGGTGTAGAGCGGGATGACATCGCGCAGCAAGAGGGTGTGATAGCGTTCGAGATGGAGGGGGCCGGGGTGTGGGATGTCTTCCCTTGCGTGGTGATCAAGGGTGCCTGCGACTACGCGGACAGCCACAAGACCAAGAAGTGGCAGCGGTACGCGGCAGCGACGGCGGCGGCATGTATGAAGGCTTTTCTAAGCCACTGGATACCTTTGCAGCCAAACCGGCGGCTTTATCGAGCAGACTCGTAAGACCGTGCATATTGAATCTTGAGAAATTCCAGCGGTGCACCCCAAGGTGAGAGAGGGATCGGTCAGATCGCCAGAAGTCCCGTCCCATCTCTGCCAAGCGAATCAACACTGGCTGGGGAAGCAGCATCCCCTTCACATGTTTCAGGACACCCATTTTTGCTAGTAGCGCATCTCCCCACAAGGTTTAGGGTTATATATGGCCCGGAGCTCGACATGACATTCCCCCCCCCCCCCACCCCCCCAAAAACTTTCCCTTTTCAACAACCACAACTATCACCGCATTTCCTATCATACAAATTCCCATACAAAAAATGTTTATAAATGCCTCCAGTAAGCTTCAATTTGAAGACGATTCTCGCTGCCTGTCAGTTATTGTGCGCCTCCAAACTGCCACCAGAGCCAAATATACGCGAACTGCACCCAAACTGCCACTTATATAGCGCTGACAACGCCTTTTCAGGGCCTTCTTCCAAAGTAAGTAACCCTTACTAGTGTGGTCTTTGGAATCAGTGTCGCCTGTGGGAGCAGTGTAGTTGATGATGTTCAATTTATCGTGCCATATATAACCCTAACCCCTGCTAAGGGGATACACCGCTAGCAAAAGGGGGGTGCACCACTAGAATTTCTCTGAATCTTGGTGCGGCTTGATATCTTGTTGCCTTGCCAGGCTTTGACGGACAGACTAGCTAATTCAATGTAAGTGTCCGCATGATACAGACACACTTCTTCTGCCTGTCGGCGTCTGAGTATTCATGAAACGACTGTTTGCTGACTGGAGAGGATACCTGCTGCTGTGTTGCTCTACCTTGATGCAGCATTCTTGCAGCTCAATTTGATTGGCGTCAGTGCGCCGTGACCCTCTAGGTGGAGCATGCTGCGCCGATATTTTGCTTAACGTGGCTGATACGAGGGCTTACACGCGGGTTTGGTTCAAACCCAAAACTAAGCTTTCATTTTACTGGGTACACCCCAAGCGTAGTTCACTAAAACCCCGCTACCAAAATCCCCACCCCATAAATTCAATTAGTGAAGTTCTGCCAAACGCCAGCCGCACTCCTCCTCTTTCTCTCAAACAACCCTAGCTCGCTCGTCTTACTTCGTTCAAGGAGAGCTCGCCGTCCTTGCGGACCTGCTTGGGGACAAAAAGGCGCAACACATCCTAATAGCACAACACAAATTAACTAAATGAAAAAAAAAAATGCGATAAAAAAATCTTAGCATACATACCTTGCGCTTAATAATGTTAAAGACGTTATTATGGTCGCAGTCCTTGATCTGACGGAAGTGAAAGCGACTTCGGGTTGGACGGGGGCGACAGGGTTCATTCAAGCTTGAATGCGCTAAAGCGAGCTGGGGTTATTCGAGGGAAAGAGGAAGAGTGTGGCCAGAGGCATGGCAGAACTTCATTGATTGAATTTATGGGGTGGGAGTTTTGGGCAGCGGGGTTTTGCGGTGGAGGCGGGGTAGCTGCAGTAAAAAATGGAAGCTTGGTTTTGGGTTTTGAACCAAACTCGCGTGTAAGCCCTCGTAGCTGACTCCGACATTTTATTTGGTTGGTTAGACGGCGAGATCAATACCCCGCACGTCTGTGGGCGCTGATACCCAACGGCACGAAGTAGCTCCTCACCGCTCTTGCATTGTTGCCAACTTTCCACCTGGAGCTTGTTACCAGCCAATGCGACCATGTCGATTGCAGGTGGGGCGCGGCCGAAGCCAGTCCATTCCGGATATGTCAGGCTTGTTGAGGGAAGGCTGGCCTAATAAATTGACGCCTAAGGTACTTTTGTGGGTTGCACTCTCGAGCAGCTGCTCGCCGCTCAGATTGACAGCCGCGATAACCGTCGAAAAGAATATCTCGCAAGTTCACTTCACAATCACGTCAACCCAGGGAGCGTTTCGCTTGGTAAAGTCCTCAATTCTATCCGCCCTGCGTTCAACTCACATTCACCACGCGTAACTCCGATTCTGTGACTACGTCTCCAGTACCTATTCAACCAACTCTACGCATCGTGGATTCTACCCCGCATCGTCTACAGCCACACCCGAAATGGAACGTTCCGGGCTGCCTTCCCGTGGCCCGTCTTTCAACAACTACGGCGATGGTCCTCAGAACATCACTACGGGCACAGGCAACCAATTTCCTGGGGCTACTTTCTACGCGCCTGTACATTTACGTAAGTGTTTAACACATGTTTTGCTGTGTTGGTGTCTGGCTCTGATTCTACAAGCCGGGATACAAGTGCTTTAAAACATATACTGATGCCCCGCAAGATCACATCAATCATGGAACGGTTCTAGCAAGCCTCTATACATCACCATACCGAGATCGAAAAGACGTAAACCCAGATCGCGTCCCTGGGACGTGTGACTGGTTCGTGTCTCATGACCGTTTTCTGGACTGGCGAGAGTGCGAATCATCAAGAATGCTTTGGGTGTCCGCAGATCCTGGATGCGGAAAATCTGTTTTGGCGAAGTACCTAGTTGATTTCGCTCTTCCGACCACGGAGTCCAGGACGGTGTGCTACTTCTTCTTCAAGGACGGCTTTGAAGATCAGACAAATGTGGCTGGCGCTCTCTGCTGCATCTTACACCAACTTTTCAAACAGAAGCCCAAGCTGCTCTCCACAGTTCTCGATCGGTTTGTATCTGGAGGAGAAACGTTCATTAGGTCATTTAGTGAACTTTGGCAAACACTTATCGACGTTGCAAAAGACGAGAATGCTGGCGAAATTGTCTGTCTTTTCGATGCGATCGACGAATGCGAAGAACAAGGATGGTCTCAGCTTGCCAAAGCATTATGCAAGCTCTATGGTACTGCGGCCAATTTCAACTTGAAGTTTCTTCTCACTAGTCGACCCTACAGTACAATTTGTCGTGACTTCCGGCCTCTGGATATCCCAGGATTGCCGGCAATCCATTTGAGCGGGGAAAGCGACGATGAAATGGCGAAGATTTCTCGCGAGATCAGTGTTTTCATCAAAGCCAGAGTCCAAAACATCGGAGCGCGGCTACGACTTACAGAAAAGCAGCAAGGCGTCCTATTGCAACAGCTCATGTGTGTTCCTAACAGAACATATTTGTGGGCGCACCTTACGCTGGACTTGATCGAGAAGGCTGCCGGAGTCGATAAACACAAAATACTCGAGATCACTTCCCAGCTTCCCCAAACGGTTGATGAGGCATATGACAGGATCCTCTCTAAAAGCAGCGATCTGGAAAGGGCGAAGAAAATGTTACATATCACCGTGGCAGCAGCACGTCCCCTGACCCTACAGGAGATGAACTTGGCGCTTGCTCTTCTAGGAGGTCATCTGTCCTATAATGAGCTTGATCCGAGGCCTAAAGGTATTCTTCGAGAGGACGTACGAGATATCTGCGGGCTCTTCGTCACAATCATCAACTCCAAGATCTATCTGCTTCACCAAACCGCGAGGGAGTTCTTGGTTCGGAATCCTGGGATAAATTCTCCCCAAGGTACCCCCAAAGCTCTCAAATGGAAATACGCACTACAACCACAAGAATCCCACGGTATTCTCGCCAATATCTGTATCCAACACCTACTCTTCGAGGAGTTTGAGACCCACCCTTTAGGCGAAAATACAGCACTATCCCAATACGTTAAAGGTCATATCTTCCTGGACTACTCTGCTAAGAATTGGGCCACTCACGTTCGCTTTTTGCCGGTCGAGTCGCAAAAGGCCATGACAGAATCGATACTGAAAATTTGCGATACAAATTCAAGGCGCTTCGCGACTTGGTTCAGGATCTATTGGACAAACACAAATATTGACTTCCCCACGGGGTTTACCACCCTTATGGCTGC
Organism: Cladorrhinum sp. PSN332; assembly: GCA_033297175.1. Taxonomy (NCBI): domain Eukaryota; kingdom Fungi; phylum Ascomycota; class Sordariomycetes; order Sordariales; family Podosporaceae; genus Cladorrhinum; species Cladorrhinum sp. PSN332. The sequence continues at coordinate 70,960 of MU858924.1, forward strand.
ATCATATTTCGGACTGGAAACAGCAGTGGAGTGTTTGCGTAAGAAAGACGGCAGTCACCTAGATCCTCGGGACGATACACATCGGCGGTCGGCATTGTCTTGGGCCGCAGGAAACGGCTTTGAGGTTGTTGTCAGGTTACTGATCGAAATTCCTGATTTCGGTGGAGCGGCACTCAAATGGTGGCTTCGGAAAAACGGCAGAGTCAACTCAGCAGATAAATACGGTCGGACGCCATTGACATACGCAGTTTGGAGTGGGAGCATGGCCGTTGTCGAGTTGCTCATCAAGGCGGGGATCAAAGTCGACTCGAAGGACGAGATAGGAGGGACGCCACTATCGTATGCCGTTTGTAATGGACATAAGGCAATTGTTGAGCTGCTTTTGAAGAAAGGAACCAAAGTTGATTCGGTAGATGAGATTAGTAAGGAGTTACTATTCTCCGCAGCAAAAAAGGGCGATGAGGCGGTTGTCGAGCTACTGGTTGGGACGGGCAAAGTCGACATCAATACCCAGGATAGCATAGGAGCAACAGCGCTGCACTGGGTGGCACGGGAAGGACATAAGGAAGTAATATCACTTCTGCTAAAAAGCGCAGCTAACGTGGAAGTGGAAGATAGATCCGGTGGAACGCCGCTAGCATGGGCAATTGAAGGCGGTTTCGAAACCAGTATCCAGGTATTGCTTGCGGAAACCCCGAAGGTGAATTACTGGTATTACATCGTAAGCATAATGACCCCTAAGATGGTTGGGACTACTTATCTACTTGATAGCTAACGTTTACCTTGGTTGATCTGTTTAGGAAGTAAGTAAATCCGTGGTATGTTGTGTTATGTGGAATAGATTATTGACGTTGACCTTTGTTGGTCGGTTTAGAGAGTAAGTAAATCTGTGGTATATTGTGTTATGTGGAATAGATTATTAACGTTGACCTTTGTTGATCTGTTTAGCAAGTAAGTAAATCCGTGGTATATTATATTATATGGAATGGATTATTGACGTTGACCTTTATTGATTGGTTTAGCCAGTAAGTAAATCTGTGGTATATTGCGTTATGTGGAATGGATTATTGACGTTGACCTTTGTTGGTCGGTTTAGTATGTAAGTAAATCCGTGGTATATTATATTATATGGAATAGATTATTGACGTTGACCTTTATTGATTGGTTTAGCCAGTAAGTAAATCCGTGTTGTATTGCGTTATATGGAATAGATTATTGACGTTTACCTTGGTTAATCTATTTAGGAAGTAAGTAATTCTGTGGTATTTTATATTATATGGAATAGATTACTGACGTTGACCTTTATTGATTGGTTTAGGTAGTAAGTAAATCCGTGGTATATTATATTATGTGGAATAGATTATTGACGTTGACCTTTGTTGGTTGGTTTAGTATGTAAGTAAATCCGTGGTATATTATATTATATGGAATAGATTATTGACGTTGACCTTTATTGATTGGTTTAGCCAGTAAGTAAATC
>MU858925.1:0-77377 GCA_033297175.1 Cladorrhinum sp. PSN332
CTCTCTCTCTCTCTCTCTCTCTCTCTCTCTCTCTCTCTCTCTCTCTCTCTCTCTCTCTCTCTCTCTCTCTCTCTCTCTCTCTCTCTCTCTCTCTTACCGATTAACGCCCCCATCCCCCTCGTCGACAATCACGTTCCTCACCCTCACCCCCGAACTCTCCAAAAACCATCGTCTCATAACCCCAATCTGCTTCGCCATCCCCAACTGTCCATACGCAACCTCGCCACCGCCAACCATGACCATGGCGATGGGATTCCTCCTCTCCAACCCCCCAGGAGTCCTCTGCACTTCATCTAATAACGGTCTTACTAATCCCGCACCCGCTTGGCCGAGAGCGTAGGCTTTATACTCTGCTGCGTCGTCTTCTTCGTCTGAGACTACCACCACCAGCTGCAAACTTTTAGGAGAGGGGGTGTAAGCGGGTATGTTTGCTAGTTTGGCAGAGAAGTTGCAGCCGCCACGGCGGATAAGAATTACTTGGTGATCCCTGGGTGCGAATTCAGGTAGGGGAGAAGAACAGGCATAGCCAGCGGAGTAGATTGTATTCCAGGGCAGGGTGTTGGCGGGGACGGGACCAAAATGGGGGATGCGTATACCGGCTGGAATCGTGGCTGGTGGTAAGGGGGCTGCGCCTAGGCCCGTTGGGAGAACGGCGGTTTGGTTGAGGACGAGGTTGTAGGGAAGGGGTTGGCCGGCTATTTGATGGAGGGAAGATGCAGTGGTGGGCAGTTGAATATCTAGGGAGGCGGCTAGTTGGGTGAAGAGGGACTTAACTAGGGATCCGAATTCTGCGAGTTGGGAGGAGACTGCTGGGGTGTCGGATTCTTCGGTTTCCAAGTCGAGGTTCGTAAGGGTTTCCTCCGAGTAGACCGGATCTTCCTGTTCGGAATTGGCGGTATCGTTCTTGTTGTCCGTTAGATCAACTTGATGGAGATGCTGAAGTTTGACAATAACTGGATCTCGAACGAGGTTGAACCTTGGGTCAGAGACTTCACCGAGTATGGCGCGGTCAATGATGAGAAACTCATCACGGCCGAGATGGACCCCGTTGACTTTGCTTATCCGCCATTCGCGCTCTTCATCGCCTTCTAGACGCATCGAAATCTTCAAGCCTGAGAGGCTAGAAACCCGAATGCGGTCTGTGGTCAGGCGTTCCAGGTTTTGGTTGCCCAGCATGAAGTTGAAAGAGCTGCCTCCTACTACTTGCTGCGTGTTGGCCGCAAACTCCAGTGTGACTTCGTATGGCTCGTGGACCTTGGCGCATGTCCCATTCGCTGGTAGTAATTCTTCTGGTAGGGTCCAGGGGAAGAGCGTAAAGTTGGATTTGGAGAAGTGCTGTCCAGACATTTGCCCGTTGTCGATGAAGTAGCCAGTATCAGACAGCTGGTGCAAGTCAAGCATTTTAGCAGCGTGGTAAATGTCCTCCCTGGCCGCGACTACCGATCCCGAAATAGGCGTGGCACTTGGCCGAGGGGGGCATGAGTTGCGGAACCCTTCGCTGGGTAGAAATGTCAAGTCCTTCCGAGTCGACTTCGGTCTGCGAGTCCCATCGTCCGTCTTCGCTTTTGGAATGACGAGTGGGTGGCCTTCGGTGGTGAATACGTAGGAAGCATCGAGCGAGTTCAGTGGGTGCTCATCGTCGTATAGCAGATACATGTACTTGGCTGTTTCACCGAGGAAGAAGCTTTCCATGCGGTCGCTCTTCTCGCCATCCAGGACATTCTGGAGTCCTGCCCACCCACATGGAGTCCAACACCTCCTGGTAATATCGCGCTGGACCATCTCACCGACGTACAGATACCATGGGTCCTTGGTAGCACGATAAAGATGGTATGTTGACTCGATAAACTCGGGCCTCAATGGCCACCAGCCAAGGCCTCCTTCAACCGTCTTGTCCCTGATCGACCATCTTTCGGGCAATGCGGCATATCTCGTCCAGATAGCAGTATAGAGCAGATTTGTCTCGATGGCCTCATCGACCTCTCCAGCCAGAACGAGGAGACCAGAGTAGTAAGCGCCCAAACTGTCAACCCAGTTTGAGGCCAGGGACCCCGTCCACAGGTTGACGTTTTCGTAATGAGGATGGTCTTTCTCGCTGTAGAGATGACGCTTGATCGATGCATGTGCGTGGTTCCAAGCCTCCAAAAACGCGTCTGCCGAGTTTTCTGCCTCACTTAGAGGAGGGAACAACGAGTTTGGGTCCATCCAGTCGGTCGCTTGGGCGGGAGGCACAATAGTTTGGTTGGGAGACTCGTGGCCTGAGAGAAGAATATGTGATTTTAACGCATATTCAAAGAAGCTATCGGCGCCGGCGCCAATCACGGCATAAGCCCCTATCCAATGCCCTTGTTCGGCGTCTACGCCGGCACCGATGAGACCGATCTGGCTCTTCCGGTACCAAACAGCCCAGAATGCGCGCTTCGCAAGTTGCTCGAACCGGGAGTCACCAGTTAGACGGCTGAGAACTGTGAACTCGAGAACAAGAGATCCAGCGCCCGCGCTACACGTCTCGGTGATCTCGGCAGGTCCTTCAGGAGCATTGACTGGCGAAGCCTCGTGCAGCGGTGAGTTGTGGTAGAACGGGATACCATGGCGAAGGTTGACTCGCGGATACGGCATGCCCGTCTTGGTGTAGAAGGCCGGGAGCAATCTCTGCCCCAGATCCAAGGCCAGTCTAAGGAGTTGTCCATCATAGGTGAATCCATTGGGCCATGGGACTGGTGGCGGGTTGAGAGAGTCGTCTCCGGGACGGCGCGGCTCATACCCAGTGATAGGTAATGCGCCGACGGCAAACAAATGTGCGCTCAACAGCCCTCCGAGACCTCGTATTACGGTCTCGAACACTTGGACCTTGCTATCGACATCAAAACCCCGCCCCCGCAATCCCACACCCGAAGGCCCGGGACGTCCATCTCCATACTGCTGCACGAGGGCAGCCACGCCGTTCTGAAAGTCTCTCAGCGCTTTTGGTCCTGTGTTTCCATCTTGGAGTGGAGCCGAGGCAAGGATAGCGAGGGTTGACAGACTGTCGATCAGGGTGAGGGAGTAGTTGCCCAGGACATCATTGAGCTCGACGTTTCGTGGGTTCTTGGCATCGCGGGTCAATGGGATACAAGATACTGGACGGAGCTATCGTCGCGCGCGGGGTTAGCAGAACTGTGGTTTTTTGCGCGCAAACCATGAATGCCATACCTCGTCCTCTGGAAATGCGATCTTCATGTAGTTGTCGAAACCATGGTAGAAGATGTCGACTGTTTCCTGTCTGAGGGCTCTGATCCTGTCTGGCCGCATAGCTGCAGCGACAGGCCATTGGACCAGCGCCAGCACGAGAAGAGTGCATATTAAAATACTCGACGATAATATCCTTTTCATGGTGGTTTCATGGACGACGATGCGGGGGCTGCTGGATCTGCTGAACCGGGAGCCATCGCAAACCATTGAGCGGTGGTCCATGCCTAGAGGGCATCGGCATCACCTATGACTGAGGGCAAAATATTCCATAGGTCTGCCGGCAGGGTGGTTGTGAAATGGCCGGAAAATGCCACTTTTTTCGCAATGTTTCCTAGCACGCCTGGTTAGAGTTCATCCCTTGGCGTCAGATGGCTTCCAACTTCCAACACTGTTGCTGTCCTTCTGGGAGGGCCCACTTCTTTTATTTACCAAGCGTGAGGCTTGGCATCTGAAGGCTGAGATTACGTAACCATGACCATCAAGGTGCATATCATTTTGACAAACTCCGATTTATTAACATTTCCCAGGGCAGTGAGCTGTGCTGCAAGTAGTGGTTGGTATTGGGGTCAAAGGCCAATGCAGACCCGCCAGGATGCTTCTTCTTCCTTGTCTTTACAAAAACTCACAATTGTTCAATACCGTACCTTAGCCTCGCCTTGAGATATCCTATTTTCCTTATTTTTCTCCTCTCAAGCATAAGTCTTCCTTCTCACACCAAGGTACAACTCTCAACATATGTCATGATTGCGACATGATCTATCACATACGACCATAGATAGCAGAAAACTCGGCATCCCGTCCGCTCTGCCCTAGATAAACTGCTAATCGCTAGACTAGTACTCAGGTGGGTGACCACTGGGGAATCCCTGGTGTTGTATGTTTTTTTTTCTCAAAAGTTTGGCTCCATCACCAAGTCTTGGCAATTTTTGTTTACACCTACCCCTTTGTCTATCTTTTATTCCACATACACATTTGTTTTGTTAGGCTTCAAAGGCTTCGAACATTGTGATATCTCGATTTGCCTTTTTAAATCGGATATAAACGAGAAACGGTGAAAAAAAAGAAAAGGTGATGAGAAAGCCAGCCACCCCTAGTTTATAATTATTCTACGTAACGTTTCTATCACGGTCAGCACTGCCTCGCAGATGGCTCGGTCAAATGGCCTCCGGCCCAGCAAATGAAGATCTTGGTGATGATGATTGAATTGGTTTCCAAGTCTGCAAGCCAAACGGGCTTTGGCCCGGAAGAAATAGTCTGTGGTCGTAGCCACAGCATTTTCCCTTTACTTTTCAAAAAAAGAGCGAGCGAACTTCAAGGTATAGAATAAAGTTTTTTTTTTATAAAAAAAAGGAAATAGAGGCGAGCCAGCCACCCCCTTATTTTTTTTCCCTCTATATATATATTTATATATATATATTTCTTATTTTAAATGTATAATATTTAGTCGTCCCGTTGACTCCCCATTTCTGGCATCGTTGGCAACTAATTATCTCCTCTCAAAGAAGCCGACCAAAAGAAAATCCCATAAAAACTGTTCATTTATGACGTCTTCATACGTATAAAAATAAAATAAAAAAATATTTTTAAAAAAAAAATGGATTACAACCACCGACTCCCGACCAGACAAGCCCGATCCCTACAAGTGCACAAACACTTTTCCTTGTCGGGCGTGCACTCGTGTCCTTCCATGTTCAGCGGACACTCGGGGTGCTCGCACGCCGCATCGGGCGCCAGCCAGGGGTGATGGTGATGTTTCTTCCTTTGGGTCTGTTGGAGTGATGGTGGGCCCGGGACCGGGAACGGCGCTCCTGCGCTGGCGATGGCTCCTCCTCCTCCTCCTGGGTTGGGCAGAGGAGAAGAAAAGTTGGGGGGAGAAAAGGAAGAAGAAAAATCAGGGGGTAAGAAACTCGTGTTCAAGTTGTTGTTTACGTCTTGCGGAGGGGGAGAGGAGTAGGGCGCACCGGTTCCAGTTGTGTTTGTATCGTATGAATAGGGAGAGGATGGTTTCTGATCTGGCATGTAGTACTGATTGGGATTGGGATAATCATCTCCAGACCAGTGTGACGGTGGTGCGGGATGAGTGGAAGTATTGTGTTGTGATCCGGGACGGGATGATGACGGTTGCTGAGAGTTCTTGAACAGAGGGGGAGGGACCATGGGTGGGATGAAGCCCGAAGCACCTCCGCTCCCTGGAAGACCAGAGGAAGCCATATCCATCATCATGGGCGCGGGAGAAGGGGAAAACCCATTAGGGGGAATGTTAGATAGGGGTGCACTTTCCGGTCCACCAAAAGCTGTTGAGTTGCCTTCGAATCCGTTGGGCGGAATACCTTGACCTTCGAACCCACTAGCACCGGGCGGCATGCTCTGTATCGGCGGAGGCGGAGGTATTCCACCCTGAGGCGCCATAGGTGATATATTGGACATTGATTGCAGCTTTTCGGCTGCGTTGTATCCCGCATGACTGCCCTCCATCCCAGGCGGCACGGACGGAGCGGCGGTGTCAACCATAGGAGGCGGGGAAGCGCTACTTCCAGGCCCAAGGAAATGTTTGTATGCGTAAAAGGCAGCACCAGCAAGTGCGGCGATAGCGGCTGTCACACCGATGCCCACGCCCGCTTTGGCGCCGGCTGAGAGACCTTCCTTCCCGCCGACACCGACGGTACAATTCTTGATAGGCTGGTTTGAGTTTGTGAGTATTGAGAACAGACCGTCCTTTGGAGAGTTGCTCGCCGTGACAACGACCTCAACCATGCCGTTACTGGGAACCGTAAGGTTGACGAACTGACGAGTCGTGGCATACTGCGTGGTGGACTGGAATGTTTTACCGCCCATCTTGGCCTCCAGAACTAGTTTATCACCAGTGAAGCTGACAGCGGTAAAGTTTGCGTTTTCGCCCTTTTCGGCCGAGTATTTCAGGGTGACGGCGTTGGATCCGCTGATGAATTGGGTTGTAGCAAGCCCGGCGAGGAGTCTGTCCCCTGCTCCCTGGGCGTTATCTTGTGCTGTCAGACCGTTAAGCAGGACGTAGTTGATGAAGTTCTGAGATCCGGCAGCGACGGTGATGGTTGCGTAAACGCCCTTGGAGTCTCTCAGGGCACGAAGGACAGAGGTTGGCTGCGCAGAGGCTGTATAATCCAGGTAACCAAACGACACGCGAATCCCCTGGCTCGTAGCATTGTTGATGGCACTAACCAGCTCTGCAGTATCCGAGTCCTAGAAGCAAAAGCATGTTAGACCTGAAGGAACTTTTTAAACAAATAAAAAGTAAAATAAAAAATCTCACCGAACCATCCGTAAAAACAACAATAGCACTCCTATCCTTGGTCTGCCCCGACATGGCAGCAATATGATCCATGGCCTTATAAACGCCATCCGCAATGTACGTCCCACCGCGAATCTTGATATCCGCAATCGCAGCATTCGCCGCGGGATCGCCAGGATCACCGGGTCCAAACACCGTCTCGGCCTCCGAGTCAAACGCGACAACAGCGACCTGGTCCGCCTTCTTGCCGCCCGTAGCTTCCTTGTTAGAGATCAAAAAGTCATTGAGGGCTTGGCCGGCGGCGAGGCGCAGGTCGTCCGGATCGGCACTGGACATGGAGCCCGACCTGTCGATGACGATGACGACCTTTCTGTCGCCATTGTTGCTGTTGACGGTAAGGTCCGAACAAGTTTCGAGCTCTGCTCTTCTCTGTAGGTGGTGGTGAGCTGGGGACACCAGAGATTTTGCTACGGCTGTCGTAGCAAGGAGCAGCAGCCCTGGAAGGAGGGATAGAGCGCGGCGCATGGTCTCGATTCTTTTTGATGGCTAGTAGTTTCGAGAGACTAAAGCAAATGCGTTTTTCTTTCTTTTTTCTCTCATGCAACAAAGTAAACAATGCAACATCAAGCCATGACCTGTTGTTGATAATTAATCGATGCAAAAAAAAAAAAAAAAGGGAGGGAGCCCGTGGTCTGTAACACAAACTACGGCACATTGCTTTTTTGTTATCTCTCTCTCTCTTTCTCTTTTGCTGCCACTATCATTACCTGAAGGCCGATGCCCCGAAGGCTGGCATTAGAATTTCTACGTGTTCGGCTTTGCCACATCGTTCCTTGGGGCTGTCATTTAGTGGTCTGGGCGATTGAAACCAAAACCCCCCCCAAAAGCCAATCAGCTGGCTGTATGATGGTGACGCACTCGGGGCAGGCTGCAAGCCATCGGGATTAACGATTGGCGCGGCCTATCACATACTTGCTTCACATTCAGCCCCGTGTCAAGGCTGGATTTTGACAGGTCTGCTTGGAAGATGGGATGATGATGAACCAAAGAGAGAAAAGGCCGCCATCACTTGATAATGAACAAGAACAAGAATGCTTGGCAGCTGTGAAGCATCAACCAAAAAAAAAGTTAAAAAAAAAAGTTATAACCCTCCCAAAATGATTAACCGAAATAACCTCCAAGACCTCTTTCCAGACTCCGATCCGATCATGTGTAATGGCGTTCTCAGCAAAAGCTGGCAACTTCTCTTCCCCTTTGTTTTTTTTTTGTCTTGGCCCTCTTTGAATAGATTTCATTGGTGCCAAGCAAAATCGTTCACAAACCGAAGCCGAAAAAGTAAGAACGCTAATCGTGATAAGCTTCATCGTGATATGATCAGAGCATCGCACGGGCCTCTCAATGCAGACATCGTCTCATCTTGTCCGTTAGCCTTTTCATTCTTTCTTAGTGTCTTCTCATCCAAGTATTCCGGCAACTTGGCAGATAGATGGATAGCAAGACACAACTTGTAATCATTTTAGTGGCAACAAACCTGTGAGAAGGAAAGTGTGTAAAAGATATCCAGAAACAGGAGAGGGAATGAAATGGGCAAAAAAATAAAAAAAATAACACCTGATCGAGAACCATAAAAGTAAGTTACCATCAAGACAACAACATTCGTATTATACTCCTTCCACTACCACCTCCAAAAATATAAAAGACATATGCAAATATGATGAACCTCGCTAGATGATGAGATGATGATGATGACGATAATTGAGAAAACAACAGACTCCCTTGATCGTACAACAACAAACACAAACCCTTTACCCAGAAATCCTCCGATCCCACCTGGCACCCAAAACCCCACCACCTTGGGACTGTTGAAAACACCTGACCGTTTACCGTCCACCCCCTTGCCATCCCTCCCTCCCTCCCCCTATCCCCCAGAACCCAATTTTTTATAGATACGCAGAGATTTGCAACGTTGAACAAGAGAATAAAAAAGAATATCCCAAAATTAAAATGTTGTGTGCGTGTATGTGCATGATATGTTGTTGTTGATGTGTATGTATAATAATTCCGGACGCCAAAACCGTTTTGGGTATCGAAACCGCTGCGCGCGCAACTCTTCTAATCCTTTTTTTTCCCCTCCCCTTTCCAACAAACAAAAAAAAAACTCCGCATTGATCGCTCAAATGCATAATCGCTCATCCTCTGCTCTAATTTCCTTGTTGTTGGTAGTAATCATTCTCACCCTCCGATGCGCATGCTCTGCCTCCGGTCCTGCCAGAAGCAGAAATAGAAGAAGCTCCCAACAGCTTGCCAGTAGTCGAGGATCGAGCGGGCTCGGCGTAAGTCTGGTTTCCCCATTAAATCACTCCCATAACACTCATTGGTGCTTGAAAGCAAGGTCACCGGTCGAGAACAACTCAAAGTGAACACGCGAGGCGAGCACGCCCTGTGACTTGAGGTAGTCTGACATCTCCATCATGAACTGCTCGGGACCGCAAATGAAGTATTCGGTACCGCCGTGGCCCAGATGGAGATCCTCTGGCTTGACCTTGGCAAGGTCCATGCGGAAGTCGTAGTTGTAGTTGACGCCGACGACATCGCTGCTGGCCAGGTGGGTCTTGAAGATGTTGGTGTGGAAGTTTGGATTGGTACGACGAAGGCGTGTGACATGCTCCTCGAAGGGCACCGAGCGTCTTGAGCCGTGGATCCACGATACTTGACGGTTGGGCTGAATCTGCTGAACAGTGTTGATAATGGAAACCATGGGGGCGACACCCACACCGGCTGATATCAAGACGAGCGGGACGTTGCTGAGATTGTTGGTGTCGAGGAAGAACTCACCCGCGGGGTGAGAGACATCAACTATTGAGCCTGCGGGCATCGAGTCGATGAGCATGTTGGAAACGACACCGGGGTGGAAGTAGGACTGAGAGACAGAGTTGGAGTATCTCGCGCCCTCGTCCCGCTTGACCGTGATGCGGTAATAGTCCTCCTTCCAGGCCTCGCTGAGCGAATACTGCCGCGCCTGGAGGTAGCCCTCTGGGCCGCTGACCCGAACAGAGACGTACTGCCCGGGGAAGAACTTGGGCAGCTTCTTGCCGTCCTGCGGTACAAGGTAGAAGGAGAAGATGTCCTCCGTCTCGGGTACCACCCTGTCGATCTTGAACTTGCGCCACGAGTTCCACGACTCAAAGTCCCTGTACATTTGCTGCTCGCGCCCTATGAGCATCTTGGCAAGCAGCCAGTAGGCCTTCTCCCAGGCCTGGTGAACCTGCGGCGTCATTGCGGGGCCCAGGACCTCGGTGAAGGCCATGATGAGGTACTTGCCAACAATCTCATAGTGCTCGGGCTGGATTCCCAGCGAGCAGTGCTTGTTGCACATGCGCTCGAACTTGGGGATCAGTTCGCTGATGTGGTTGATGTTGGAAGCAAAGTTAAGAATGACGGCCGTGAGGGCCCGCGGTTGCCGGCCGTTCTTTTGGTTGACGCTGTTGAAGTAGTTGTTGAGCTCGGGGTGGTCGCGAAGCATGTTCCGGTAGAAAATGGTGGTGATCTTCTCGCCGTGCTCCCGAAGGGCCGGGATGGTGTCCCTGACCAGTTTTGATTGTTGATACGTGAGCGCCATTATGACTGGAAGTGTGTGTTTGACGGCTCTGTCTTCTGCTGCCCTCTCTTCGGGGACGTTGTCCGGGACTCGTTGATACAAGGACGAACGAAAGGACGACGGGGCCAGAAAACCGACTTGGGTGCCAAGCTGACTAGATCTCCTACGCTTCGACATATGGTAGACGTCGCATCTCCAGGCGCGATGAGGGGCCTCGGGACTCAATATAAGAAAAAAAAACCTGAAACAAAAAAGTGGGCATTTTTGCTGTGATTTTTCTTTTCTTTTAGGGGCAGCGAGTCATAGTCCGACCTAGGTCAGCTAGCTCGTACGATAGTCTCAACCCGCAGGGATATCCGAGCAGATTGCCAGATTGCCATGTGCTGCCCGACGCTGTCGCAAATTCTTCCCTTGGTTCCCTTGGTTCCATTCGTTCCATTTGTGGCCAGCCATGTGTTGAACAGGGGTGTTGAGCGGCCCACAAGCGGTGCGACTTGGCGATGGCTTCAGCCTTGCGGGCCTGTGCCATGCCTGTCCGCGTGCCAGCAAGTGTGGTCGCATGTTTGAGTGTGCCGCTGCACATCTCTTGACGCCACGTTTATCTGCCGTCGTGGCCGCTCCGCGCCAAACTATTGAAAAAAGTCAAATTTCCCCATACCGCCGGACCAGAAAGATGGTCTGCTTGGAACCGCATCGTTGCCCACAAAGCGTGACATTCAACAACGAGCTAAAAAGCGCAAACGATAACGCCTTTTTCCTTTCTCCGCCCCTGCCAAGGAGTCTTTGTTGGGCGAGGCCGCGAGATCCGCTCTCTGCTGGACGGATTATACACATACTATTACTCATGTTCATATCGGCCAAACCGGAATGAGGGCCGTTTTATGAGGAAAGGAACCCCGAAACCCGTCGTCCCGACCCGACTGGATGGATTTCAGTCAGTGAGCGTCAACGGTCGGGCGAACCGACTCCCGCGCTGCGCAATTATTATGTCAAGATGACGTTCATGAACCCTTCCCCTGGGTATCTCTTTCGTCGCATCTTTGGGATACCATGTCGTGAGGCGCTTCCCTTTAACACCAGCCAGGCAGACGCCCCGTGAATTTCCGAACAACCTAGCCAGATGTGAGCAGATCGACATTGCTGCTCTTGCGGAAGCAATCTCTTTCCGCAGCAACTCGGGTCGATTTAGTGAGGTCGACTCGGGTATGCGGCGGTTCGGGAAAAATTCGAGAAGACCAATATCGAAAGATATTTGCTGGGTCTGGTGGACAGCGGGGGTTAGGGGAACCTGGTCAGCGCCTCAGCCGCCATGCATCGATATCCCCGTCAGATCAGGGGTGGGCCTTCGGCAGTGGAAATCGTATGACCTCGCTTGAGCCTCGGCCATGTCGCTCGTCGGGGGCGCGTTGCGGACTCGTTCGGAACGCAACGAGTGCAGTTCGATGCAACGCCAGGTTCAACTTGGCAGCTTGACATCAACTCCATCAAATCTCCAAGAGATGAAAGATGGAGGTGGTAAGCCGTGAAAGCCCTCAACATACATATGGCGCCACCGAATCATCCGCCCGGTCGATGTTAAGGGTGTGCGCTCGGCGATTGTTGGTGGGCACGGTGCCCTGAGTCGTTCGAGTTGGGTATTTTTACCACCTGTTTGATTGAAGAGAAAAGGCGGTCAGGTTTCGGTCAGGTTTCCTGGAATTGGAGTCCACTCTTCAAATATCAGCTCTCTCCACTCAGAGAATCTTGGACCCTAACCCGTCTCAATCTCCCCATTTCCCGTCGATTTCCTCCACCAGTCCGGCAAGATTGTCCCGAATCTGGCAGGCCCTAGCCTGAATAGTGTCGGCATAGTCTTGGACTAGAAACCCACCAAGATGGGCAATATCGGGAGAGTTGGAGAATTTGGACAAGACGCGCGACGTGTTGACGCTTATTCCTCCGCGGATTCTTTGAACGGCACAATTGGGTTCAAAGCGCCGATCCCCCGGAGCTAAACCACCGGTTGAACCGTTTCTTTTTCTGGAGAACGAGATGGCCCTTCTATTTTGACCCTCGTGAAACCCCGTCAATCCACCCAAAGGCGGCCGCTATCGGGATCACCGACAAGGCCGGCGAATATTGGTGTCTGCAATTGATGGAGCCCGGTGATGGGATGGTGCTCGGGAAGCCGGTCTTTGATGGGTGCGGATGACGGCGGATCTTCCCGAACGGAGGCGCTTGGCATTATCGGATGAAGACGTCCCATTTTCAGCAGGTCCCGGGGGCGAGAGGACTTCCATCAGCTGTTCCATCCCAACCGTTATTCCGTATTCCCGGGTTCTTTCATTATGTCAGCCAAGGCAATTCCTTCTCGTATTGTCGTCCTCCTGTTCCTCCCGCGCCAGGTGTTTGCCGCTGACTCATTATGGCCCGTTCTCTGATGATTTGAACAAAGCGTGTCAAATGTCGTTCTCAGTTGACCAGGGAGCCACAACTGCCAGACTGGCTAGACTTTTTCGCTACTCCGTACATGGTTGCATTGCATTAGCGGACCAGAAAAGCCTGCCCCCGTCGACCATCGGGTTGCCAGATGTGGAAAGCGGTCCCCCACTCTCATTGGCAAAAATAGACAAAAGTCGGAGAAGCCTGTCGTCGAGTTTTTCTTCTATTGCATTCTCGATAAGAGGCAAACAATTTGCATGCTCTGATTCTGTAGTTGCGTGCCGTGTCGGCAGAGCTTTGGCCGAGAAGAGCAACAAAAAATCCGAAGGGCTTCCAGGACCCCGCAAGTATCGTAGTGTATGGTTGCATTACCCGTCGGCCTCCGGCAGGTGAAGTCGGGCTTGGCTGCCAGACTTGAGTGGGAATGGGGTTTTATGACCTTTAGTGAATGCTTGTATTCCGTACGCGTTGCCTGGTTATCATGAGGTGGAGGTGGATTGATGTCCATGGTGGCACAGGAAGTCGGCTTCTCTTCCGGCGGGGCAGCGTCCAATCCACAGCTGGAGATGTCTCAGTCGGAGGTGTCTCCCGAACCTGGAAACTCTCTGCTGGCGTTCCAGGCTGCCTGAACCCTGAGTCGGAATTTATCGACCTGCATGCCGCTAGATGTACGTGATGGCTCAAGTAGCGCACGTCTTGGAGGTGCGGGCAGATGCATGTCGCCCGATCGAGAGAAATCGAGATAAAAACAACCTAAGCCGCTCTCTCAAAGATAAACCAACACTCGTTCATTCGTACGGCAAGTCTGTGCATCAAGAGCGGGGTTCAGAGAGAAGATGATGTTGCCCTGGCTTATCGAATGTCTGTGAAGCAGGTGGTATTCCGGGGGTTTCAAGTTCGAGTCTAGGTACTTCGAAGTTGTGACAACCTGAACAGTCGTGGACGGAAAGCACATCCGGCCAACACCAGACAGTGTCAGCTGGCCCAGGACATCTCGATCCTTGATGTCGGTGTTTCTGCAAATGGAAATCCGGGGGCGTTTGCTCCTCCATTCCCCCAATTCCCCACAGAAAAGATCGGCGCTAATCAGCTCAACTTCCAATGGTTTCGGGTAGTTTTGGCTGATCACCGAGCATTGCGTGCTGTCGGATAGATGAGGAGGCTCACATAACGAGGGGCTATGGTTGGTTCATCTCTTCACCGGTCGCCGGGGTTATCATGGTTCGGCTGCAAGATGTATGCAGAACCCTTCTGTGATGTAGCTTGGCTCAGGTCCTAAAACACCAAAAGCTGACACAGTATGAAGTAGGGTATACTCAGCCGACAACGACGCCAACTACCATCTCTGTGAATGAGCTAGAGAGTGAGGAGAAGAGGGTCTTGGGCTCCTCATGGAACCGTGACTAAGGTGATTAGCAAAAGGAATGGTTTTTTGTATCACAAGTACCTGAGCTGTAATGTTGGTAAAAAAAGAAAGAAAAAATCAGATATAAAAGAAAGCAATCCTGCTCCTCATCTAAAGAGAAGTCAGTCGTGTGAGCTGCGGTGTCCAGGTAGAGACAAGCTCACTTCGCCTCTTGTTTTGCTAGTAAACTCAATTCATCTTAAACACATCTGATAAATCGCCGCCAACCCACATTCCTACCTCACGATGAGCTTCAAGATGGCCGCCAGAACCACCACGCTCCTCCGCTCCCACCTCCCTCTGCTATCTTATCCCAAACCACATACATCCCTATCCCTCATCCGTCCCTTCCACCACTCCCCTCGCCTCCTCTCCTCCTCCTCCGCCCAAGTACCCCCAATCAACCCCGAAACCCCCCAAGCCCTCCGCAAGCCCATCTCAGACCTCTTCTCCCTCCAATCCCGCGTAATCCTCATCTCGGGCGGCGCCCGCGGCGTAGGCCTAACCCAAGCCTCCGCCCTCCTCCAAGCAGGCGCCAAAGTCCACGCCCTCGACCTCCTGCCGGACCCCTCCCTCGATCCCAACTCGGACTTCTCAGCCGTCCAAAAAACCTTGTCCCACTCTTCTTCAACCTTGACCTACCACCGCGTAGACGTGCGCGACCAGCAATCCCTCAACAAGATCGTCTCCTCCATAGCAGATCAGGAAGGCAGACTAGACGGCTTGATCGCCGCCGCCGGCATCCAACAGGAGACTCCGGCGCTCGAGTACACGAGAGAAGACAGCGACAGGATGCTCGGAGTTAACGTTACCGGTGTGTTCATGACGGCCCAGGCGGTGGCTAGGGAGATGGTCAAGAGGAAGAAGGGAGGGAGCATAGTGCTCATTGGGAGCATGAGCGGCACCGTGGCTAATAGGGGGTTGATTTGCCCGTGAGTTTTACCATTTTTTTTTTATATTTTTTTTTATTTTACTTTTTCTTTTTTTTGTCACTCCCTGATGGTGCGTGAGGGAACAGAGATGTAAGAATCCAGATTGCTGATTTGATGTTGATTGAACAAAAGGGTATATAATGCTTCCAAGGCTGGCGTCATTCAGCTCGCCAGGAACTTGGCGGCCGAGTGGGGAGAGCACGGAATTCGAGTTAATACATTGTCTCCGGGATACATCGTTACCGCCATGACGGCGGGTCTGTTTGATGCTTTCCCGGAGCGGAGGAAGGCCTGGCCTGACGCAAACATGCTGGGAAGGTTGAGCTATCCTGAGGAGTACCAGGGTGCGGCTATTTTCTTGTTGAGCGATGCGAGCAGCTTCATGACTGGAGCTGATTTGAGGATTGACGGCGGACATTGCGCTTGGTAATTCATGGGAACAAATGATGGAGTTGGGGAATATTTCTTTTTGTTATTGGTTTTCTTTGGATGGATGGATGGATGGATGGATCGGAAGGAAAGGGGGGTATCATAGCGTGAGGATAATATACACAAACAGCTTGGGTGTTTTTTTTTCTTTTTTCCCTCCTTTTCCTTTTTGGTTCCCCTTCCAATATGTGCGCAAAAAGTATACACAAAGCCAAATTTGACTTTTTTTTTGCTTCTTTCTTTCACTTCCTTGATCACAGCGTCGCTGGAGTTACGACACCCTTTTGACCCAATCTTGCGACAAGTCCCGGCTTCAGGTTCAAGTGTTTCTCGATCCTCGACGTCGGCTCCCCGCGTTCCCGGAGCGCCAAGATTTGCTTAACGACCGAGACGTTGATGAACTCCCGTCCTTTGTCTCTTGAGGTGCCAAAATTTTCCATTTCCTCTTGGGCCTGGCGCTCGAGTTGCCGTCTTGCTTCGAGCACGCTTAGGGTCGCATTGTTGGCGGCTGAAGGGAAGCTCGGTTTCGATATTGACTGACTAATGCCCGAGGCGTCAACAAGTGGTTGTGCTATTGATGATGGAGAGTATGTCGGGTTGGGTTCAGCGATTCCCATCTGCTTCAGTCGGTCGGCAAAGTCTGCACTGAGAAACTCGGGTGGTCGATCTGGATTTATCGAGTCTTGTTTGATGGCTGATTCGCTGTTAGTAAGACCAAGTTCTCCAATGGCTGCCCAAGAATCGATTGCTGACCTTCATTTTTGGTAAAAGAGGGCCGGGGAGCGGCTCTTTGCGCCTTTGGGGATGGAGCAGCAGCTGGGGGGGTGCGCCGGAGCACTTTGTCTGATTTTGCAATTGGAGGTGGTGCGGATCCCGGAGCTCTTGATGGGAACTTTCGCACCGCTGACTGTGCAGTTTTCGATCCTCCTGCGCCCATTGTAGCGATTTTGTATATTTGCAATTGCTGAATGCGCAATTGGTTTTATTTTTATGGTGGAATCGAACATGACCGATTTCAAGATGGAACCTCTGTCGTCATCGGCTGAGCTTGGGCCTCCAGATTGTTTTGTAGCTCCAGCCACACATCCATTGGACAGTTGTGGCGCATCAGGAGAACGCCACCTCCTGAATGAAAAGGGGGGAGAATCCGATGTTGACTACCCCCTTTCCGACGCTTGAAGCTATTCAGACCTGCAGAACCTGAACGACGCTCGGGGGGTCTTCAGCATCTCTAAAAAAAAGAGTTCTTTGACACAATTCTCTCTTATTCAATGACTAAATACACGATGGAGTGGCATCTCTTGTGCTCAGTGTCGTGCACAACATGGGAGCAGAAGGCTTAGTTAGGAGCATTTTGCAGGTAGAATCAGCTTTAGGATTTAGATTTGAAGGTTCTGGGCTCATTGGTACACCTCGAATGTACAACACCACCCCATCAGTGCCTATTTTCGCGAATCTGTTGCATGCAATGCTTGTTTCGCTTGGATGTTTGCCAGGAGTCTTCATTTCTGAACCCCTGAACCAATGTGAGGAGATCCCTAATTCGCACCAGTTCATGCGTTGGATGCTTCAGATGGTAGCAAAGCAACATCTCATCTCGCCTCAATCTCCCGCACCCTGAACATGGCAAACAGCCAACACCATGAATGAAGGCTTCTCATCCCGACCACACCACTCCAAGCCTCAGGTATCATATCTCTGCCCGTTTATTTTCGGGCAACCCAATTGATACCCAAACGCCCTGCTCATCACCGACCTCATTGCCGATGATCCAGCCATCCCCTGCCCACTTTCGCCAGTGGCAAAAGAAAAACAAGCATATCAATCCCTTCAATATCCGCGGGCAAGTTTCGGGCATCCCATCAAACGTACCCGACTGGCTGTGCCCATCGGCCGCCTGTTCGCCTCCGAAGAGCACCACCTCCCAGTTTTCGGACACTGTGCTGCTATCTGGCCATGTTCCCCGTTGTACCTGGGTACATCGGCACATCCTTTCTTCTTCTCCTTCTTCTTCATCCCGCCCCCTGAGACCAAAACAAAAAAATACTCTGGCACAGTTAGTGTAAACCCACCCGCGCAAGAATAGGGAGGCTAAGAGGTAGGGCTGGACAAGAAAACGTTTCTAATATCAGACCCAATTTTTTTTCTTTTTCGAAAGATCAAGCGAATCATGGACAAACCTTGTAGATGGTGGCATTGGTCGAATGTCTCCGGGATCAAGTCTCCGCGTGGCAGTTCGGCGCCCGCGGGACAGGGCGATGGTAAAATCAGGGGTTAGTGAGTGTGTGTATAACTAATTACGACGGCTTCGGGTCAGGGGGAGGCTGGCAAAAATTCTAACCGGGATGAGTGAGGTGGGTGTGTGTTGCGTTGTGTCGCAGCGGTCCCGAATTCCAAATAGCATAGTACATACCACACCTTGACAGTCTGTGGGTAATTACCCCATCACCCATCCATCACCGCCCATCTGCCCTCCCGCTGACACCGCCACGTAAACCAGACTCTGACGAATCAGAGACGTTATTCTCTTTGTGGCTTTAGGGTGGGTTGTAAGGCTAGCCTGGCTTCCTCTTTCCGGATATGGCCTCAACTTTCAATGGGTACAATGAAACTGGGGTGGAGAAAAGAAGGTTTCCCCCCAGTTCAGACCGCGAGCGGTCATGCGGCGGTGCCGATGCGGGAGCCATGTGTCGACCGACTTCTGGAAGAAGTTTGTTTCGGCCCTATTGGAGTTTAGTTTTATTCTTTCAATATGCAGAGACCCTGTTTTCGTTGAACGCGGTCAAATGAGATGTTTAATAAGCGGCCCAACATCATACAGGTTGTCGGCCGCCTACCCGAGGTATCAATTTTACCTCAATGCCAATGAATACCAACCTTTTTTAAACTACATATAAACACGAAGCCAGGGTATTTGTCCACTTAGAAAGCAGATCTTGGACGTTCGAGGCTCCCGCGCGGTGTAATTACCTGATAGGTAGCAATGCGATGTGATAGGCCGCCGAGTGGCTGTGTGTTGTCGATATGCACATCGAACAGCAACAAAAACAGCACAACGACAGCACATCCAGCATATCGCAGAAACCGGGATCATAGCCGTCCACAGGCTTCTTTGCTGCCGAAATAATTTAAACTAGCATGGAGAAGCAGATGCTGCTACCCAAAAAAAACACTCGAATATTGGATCCTATCTGGGAATAGGCTCGCGATGCAAGTCGGCTGTTGGTTCCATGTAGAAAGAGAGGCCCCTCCACGGCGGCTATCGAGACACAATATGCAGTTGGTGATTAAACTCTCTCACTGCGGCCGCCACCTTTTTTTTTTGGATTTTGACGAAGAAAAAAGGCTTGGTAGGTTACCAATGTACTAGTACATTGCTCCTCCCCCAAATTTCATGTTCAATACAAAACCGAAATTCGTGTAATTCTGTAAGTAAAACCCACCAACAAGCTCACGCTCCTTCATTCAACCCCAGAAGATGACGGCGTGATCACGGTCTCCTGCATGTTAGTGTGGGGGGGAAACCAACCGTGCATGGTCTAGATCTCCGTGATGCGGTGTCTATATTGACTGGGTGCATGTTGATAGAGGTCGGCAACACGGCATCTAGGGGGTCTTTCGACTTGTTGTCCACAGGAACAGTAAGTGTAACTTGAGCAACGGGACACGCACACGCACACACACACACACACACACACACACACAGAAACGCGTCAAGACTCCCACAGGATAGATAACAGTCTCGACTGTCCCGAAGTGACGTTCTGTGATCGGACGGTGTCTGGTTTGATGGCACATCAAAGTGGCGTCTGTGAATCCTTCGGGCGTGGAGGACGGTATGATGATGTGTGAGTGTGTGCGACAGCGTACCACACTCACACGGGCCAAGATGTGCATGACAGACCCCAAATGAGCAGGCAATCCAAGGAAAAGCACTGTTATGAAATCGCATGACGGGTGTGAATGGGTTCCTCCAGGTGTGAGAATGACAACATTGTAATCGTTGAAAGTCGGCCCGCGGAGACATAACAGATTCACGGAGACTTTTGACGTGGCCACCCATCCGTCATGTCTGTAGGGTCTGATGGTCCGTCAAACGGTCACCGGCATCCTTGGTGCCATCCACCCACCGGTGCGCCGTCGGTAAGCCGTCGGTAATCCGTTGATATGCAAACCGCCGTTGACCGGAGGCTAATGTTGAGTATCCTTCCTGTTCTGGAAAGGGGGGAAAGGGGATCATCCACATCGACATCAGCCTTGCGGGTCATGCTAAAAATTGGCATGCAGTTTAGCGTCGTGTGGAATCCAGGCACTTGTTTTAAAGGTTTCTACTTTTAAAGTTAACGATGGCATTCTCAACTTCTGGGGAAACGATGCCGTTGAGAGATGCCAAATTGTGGGTCACCCAGGGTTAGGGTACGTGATGAAACCCCAAGTAAACAAGATGAAGACGAATGGTGGAGAAAACCAGAAGAACGTAAAAATAACATAAAACGCGATTCATCATAAAAAGCACCAAGGATGAAGCCCAAAGTGAGCGCCCGATAGAGCCAAGAACCATAGAATTTGCCCGATTGCCTCCCAATCTCAACTGACTCGATGCCCAATGAAACCAATTGTTGCATGCATGGTGATGCCTTCGAGAGCCGAGGCCGTGCATCCATCCGGTCGATTGCGTCTGAAACAATTGACATCAAAGAAAATGATTTCCTCCTCTTGTGTTACCAGGAATTGGCTTCCAACTTGTGAAGTTTAAAAATCAAAAATGTCTTGGTCTTGGACGGGAAGGACCCATCAGTGCCATCCCATCGAGCCCATGGATCGCACACGTGGAATCAACAAATCGCCATGCTTGCGGGGTGTTGGGGTTGTCGGTTGTCAGGTGAAGGATGCTCCCGCCCAGCCACAAGTGGAGCCGTTTCATGGTCGCACAGCCAATCGTCTGTTCCCCCGCAGCCAAAAAAATCTGTGATCCAAGGTCCCCCGCTCGAGGGAAACCCCCCGCCCGCACAACTCAGGGTCTGGCAGGCAGAGTCACCCGCCTTCCGTAAATCGGCTTTTTCTCCTCCAAAACTCTACCATCTCAATCGCGAAACCGGACCACCCGCTGCCAACAGCCTATCCCCATTGTCCAAGCTTTACCGATCCGTCTCGGGGGACCGGAAGTCAGATCAGATCTGCTGCTGCTGCTGCTATCTCTTACATACCGACGCTACGGGAACATTGGGCAATTGGGGCCCCGCCCGCACACAACACCACGGCCACTTGATCGCTCGCACCGGCAATTGCGCTTCGTCGTTCATGGCAAGCCCCGAGTTTGCGGCTGGCATGCGGAGTCACGGCGCGAACGGCGCTGGTCCGCACAAGCGTAAACGGAGCACCATTGACAGTAGTCCCGCCAGTCTGCTGGACCCGGACCACGATCAAGACCACGACCACGACCACGACCATGACGACCAAGATCGAGGCGACGACGCCTCGCCCGAGGCCAAGGGTCGTCGTCTTCCGGGAGTTAAGCGAGCCTGTAATGAGTGCCGTCAACAAAAGGTAAGAGTAAAACCAAAAAAAAAAAAAAAAAAAATAAGTTATATGACTCGACCCATGGGGTGTGATGTAGTCCATACTTTTCCTCCCAACTACCGTCCCCCCCGTATGGCCCCCGGTCCCGGCCGGGTCCCTGCCTCCGGACACGGACCGGACCACTTCTTTTTTGTTCGCGCTCGTGGTTGTTGTTTGCATTTGTCCCTTATCAAGTTTCTCGATTAGCTAACATACGCCCCTTTTGTTTGCTATCTCTAGCTCCGCTGCGATGTAGTCCAGGACCCGTTTCAGAGCTGCTCGCGGTGCAACCGCTTGAAGCTTGACTGCAAAATCGAGTCAAACTTTAAACGCATTGGCAAACGGTCAAAGCATGCCGAGATGGAAAAAGAGATCGACAAGCTGCGCCGCGCCGTTCAGTCGGCAAAGTCGCAGGGGTTTGTCGTCATCGAGGAGGAGGACGACGCCATGCACTCACAGCTGCAATCCCCCGTTGTCGCCAGCCAGTATTCTCACACACGCAATCCTTCCTTGATGGGGTCAGACGAGGCCGTCTCATCCCTGTTGCACCTCAAACGTGGCGGCTCGTACAATATACCGCGATATGTCCGTGAGCTCAACGACTTCAGACTCACTGAAGATGAAGAGCGTCAGCTGTTTAACCAGTTCTTCAACTATTATCACCCCTTCTTACCATTCCTCAATCCAAACCAGACCCCGGACCAGTACTACCAACAACACCCCCTGCTCTACTGGTCGATCATTGCTGTCGCCAGCAGACGGTTTGGCCCAGACCCTACCCTCCTCACAAAGCTGTCGGGCCCCCTGACCGGCTACCTCTGGACCACTATTGGAGAGGTCCCTCAGAGCTATTATGTCGTCAAGGCGTTATGTCTGCTCTGCACATGGCCCCTTCCGACGAGCACCACATCATCTGATCCGACCCACATCTTGTGCGGCGTGCTGATGAAGATTGCCACCGGCATTGGTCTTCACCGGCCAAACCACATTAATGACTTTTCTCGGGTCGCTGTGGAACTGAACACCGATGGCCTCCATGACCGCATCAAGACGTGGGCCGTCTGCAACATTGTCGCTCAGACGATTGGCACGGGGTACGGCCAGCCAGCGTCGAGTCTTTACGACTGGACCCTGGCCGTCCAAGGCGGCGATGCCGGGCCGTTCTCGCTCGGCCCCGAACTGGAGGCCAGGCTTCAAATAGAACGCTTCTGCGACAAGGTATCTAAAGAGATGTATAGTAATGCTAGCGACCCGAGAGGCGTCGCCGGCGACGAGCACCGGGCAATGCTGATGCGCGTGTACCGTCGGGAGTTTAACGAGTTGCAGGCTTTCATAACGTCGCAGAACCTGCCGCCAATCATCAACCTCCATTTGAGGGCGGCCGGCTTACACCTGCGGTTGGCGGGCTTCTTCGACTCGAGCAGCACGCCAGCCTACATGGATGATTTGTTGGCCCTCTGGCGGGCGACCACCAGTTACCTTGACTATATTCTAGATGGCGGGGAACCGTGTCGTGAAGAATATCAGTATCAACAGCGGGATCAGTACCTTCTCACCTATGCTACCAACTACATTCAACAGATGCTCGTCGCTGCCGGTTTCGCCTTGCTCAAGCTGATGCGGTCATTCTTTGCCAAGCAGATCGACTTCACTCGCGGGCGGAACCTCTTCCATCGGGCCATCCAAGCGATCAGGACCACCAGCGTCGTGCAAAACGATCTTAATTGGCGGTTGGCAGAGCTTATGGTACAAATATGGAATGGTGCCCGCATCGACGCCATCAGTCCGTCGTTCCGGGGTGGCGACGACCCCGAAATTGACGACAGCTTGCAGCTCAAGGTTCGGTGCCGTCACAGCATGAGCCTGGTGTTTGATTCCATCTGGCATTGGAGAGAAGAATATCAGGCCAGAGGCCGGGGTACGCTAGACGGTACGTCGTGTTTTCTTTTTATCCCACCCCAAGTAAACCACCCCAAGCTAAGAATGACGACCATGGTAGCCTTGAAACAACCTACGAATCCTGATTCAGCTAATGAATCATCAGCATCTTCGACTCATTTAGATAGCACGCTCGCGCCACCATCACACGGGCTACCATCGAACCTCGGAATGGCTTCTTCGAATGGCGCCCTCACACCCAGCGGCGGATCGGCTATTGGAGGTCCCCAACCGTCGATGATTGGACTGGGGTTCGACACCACCACTTACGACGTCTGGGATCCGCAGCACTGGATGCTCGACGGGTTGCTCGACTTCAACTACACCTTCTTACCACCTATTGATGCTGCCTAGATAATGTTTGAAGGGGTTTTTTCCCTTGTTACTCATAGCTTGTAGCCTTTTTTTCCCCCTTGTGCACACTGCAACAACAACAAACTCGTGTCGACAGACTGATTTCGGATCGAAAGTACATGGCCTTTTTTTTTCTTTCTTCTTTTTCATTGTTATAATGGAATACCCCCTTTTATTGGCGTACATATAATGAATCAAGGAATCATGGCCTCATTTGTGGTATCATGGTTAAGGCTTCCAGCGTCTTTTTATCTTTCTTGGAGGGTTCGGTAAGGATTCGGAAGGCGGGGAGGGGAAAAGGCCAAATGATAGGGTGTTTGTGTGCACGATTTTGAATATGTGTGGGTTGGGACTGGTAGGAATGAACTATATCTGGTTGCCGTTTTTGTTTTAAATCATTATCAGTGAGCGAGAGAAGAAAACAAAGGTTTTATCACTTTTCGCGTCCCATGCATTTTTTAATTTTTTTTTGATAATCCTACTAAAAAGCAAAAAGAGAAAAAAGATTTACTGTGTGAACAAGAAGTAACAACAGATGTAAATACTGGCAGTCATGTCTTGTTTCCTTTTTTCTTTTTTCCTCACGGGCACCCAAGCAGACAAACTACATGCTTCGCTCCTGCGACTTGGATGATGTTGATGATTACCCAAACTGTTTAGACAACCACAAACATCTTCAAGATGATGACGACAGGCAGGTAGGGGCTAAGATGGATTTGCTGACCTGTCATGTTCTCTTTTTGCTTTTTGGTTCTCGCATGCAGGACAGCGAACCTTTGGTCCGCAAGCATCATGATTCCGTTTCCCTTGGCGTTCCCTTTTCCCCCGGATTTGGCCGAAGGGTATATATACATCCTACCTTGGAGTTAGGTGCTCGGTCGTTATTCGGCCGCCGCGGGCACCCGGGAGGGAGGTAGGGATGGAGGGAAGGAAGGAAGGAAGGGATTGAGTTGGTTGGTTTTTTTTTTTTTTTTTTTGGTTTTTTTTTTTAGCTTTTAACTTAGCTTAGCCTAGCTGTTTGCTGGCTTTGTATACATACATTGATGACAGTGTCGTTTTTATTATTATTATTATTATTAATTTTTTTAAAGTTCTTTTATGTGTTGAACTGTGTTGCTATATTTAGGAAAAAATGGGAAAACGGGAGGGAAATTTTTACAGGTGAGAACAGGCACAAGTTCTCGCTTTGTTTCACTCGAGACATGAAAGTTACTGGAAGGATTCAAGCTGAGAGGTAACAGAGGTTGAGCATTGAGCTCGAACTTGAACTTGAACCCAGCCTGCAATGGCTGAAAGGGAATGAATGCACGCCCCCGTGTGGAGGTGGCTCAGCTCCGCTCTGCTCGACGCCTCAAGAACCTACACCGAACAGGGAGATATAAACGTGGGGACTGCACGTGGGAAACTGCACTGGGCCAGGGGGGGGGGGAAAGAAAGAAAGGATTTTGAGTTTTGAGTTTTGATGCTATTTTCATCTCCGTTCCATGTTCATTCAAAAGGACGGTTCTTTTTTGCGCGGCCGCATATGATGGCCTGGGAAAGCTTCGCCTTTCTCAACCGGTGTGTGTGTATGTTTCAGATCTGGCAAGGCATATTTTCTTTTCTATATTTTGTGGAGGTGGCTTAAACAACTCATCTTTCATTTCGCCTGGGTTCAATCAATGCTGCGCGCAATATACATGCATCATGGGGGATATATGATGGGTTCATCACATATCTTGGCCCCGCTTCCAAGATAACAAAATATTATGTACAAACTTGGTGCTATGCTTCGACGTAGATTTCCATCTGCATACTATTTTCATCTTGGTTTAATCTCGTCTCTTCTCGTTTCGTCTCTGTGTGTTTCTAGAAACCATGAGGGTTCACTGGAATTCAGTGTCGATTGGTTGTGGCAAGTGACAAAATGGGATTGGTGATGCTCAGCCACATCAGAGGCCCCTTTACCCAACCCAACCCATTGTCGATGTCACTTTCAACCATGATTGTTGTTTTTTATGCTGTTTTATACATACACACATACATACATACACACGAAAAAGAGAATCTGCCTTGCTCTTGTGTCGCCGAGTCTAAACTGTTTTAATAATGGTGGGCGCTTCTGTTGCGCTGGGATTATTAGATGATTGGAATATTCAAGTCTACAAGCTT
Source organism: Cladorrhinum sp. PSN332 (assembly GCA_033297175.1). Taxonomy (NCBI): domain Eukaryota; kingdom Fungi; phylum Ascomycota; class Sordariomycetes; order Sordariales; family Podosporaceae; genus Cladorrhinum; species Cladorrhinum sp. PSN332. The sequence goes on from MU858925.1 coordinate 25,284, forward strand.
ATTGTGTATAATGACTCCCGAATAAGGATTGGAGCAGTGGCTGTGAGTTTATTTCTAGCATGTCTGTCTTTTGTTTACTTACTTTGGGCAGTAATTAAGTGCTTCTTCCATCGCACGCATGAAACCGATATCTCATGATACAAGGAATTACAACAAAAAAAATAAAAAAATAAACAAGTTTTGTCGAGAATCCTGATTCGTGTCACTCACACACACACACACACACACACACACACACACACACACACACACAGTCCAAACCTCCGCCGAGACGGACGGACGGACGAAACGGACGGATACGGAGGGTTCGGAGAAGGATGGCATGGCATGACAATGATGATACAAGTCATGATCTTCAACACCATCGTCGTCATCATCATCATCATCATCACCTCTTCTTTCATCTTCTCCTTGAAACTTTATCCCGTTGCCGGCGGTGTATGTAATACCAGAACCGACTTTGCATACCAAGGATTGTATGAAAAGAAACAGAAAAAGAATACCTCATCGGGATATGCCATGCCCCCCCCCCCCCATGCTATCATGCCTGCCACATGACATTTTGAACAACCCCAGGCCTGGGATTTCCACCCCTGCTTGCTATACTACCTAGATATATCCTGGCCTTCTTTTTTGCGCATGGCCATCCCACCACCCATAATCCTCTCTTTGTGCTCTCGGGACCGAACCGGAGTTAGTTTCGTCCTCCGGTTTTCTTTGCTTGACTCCAGGTCCAAGCTTTCTGCTTTTTGCTGCTGCTATCAGATGGATCAAAGGTAAGGGGGCAACGTTTACGTATGAATGTATGTATGTATGTATGTATGTATGTATGTATTTATGTAACGTTTTTATTATTATTTCTGTTTCTTCAAAACACAAAATTTTATATACGCTAGCTTATGGCACAGTTCTTTTTCTCTCCAAATTACTACTGTACTAATATCCCCCAGCTTTTTTTTTTTTTTTCCCTTCTGGATCGGACCACTCACGATCCAGCTTCTGAGTTGGGAACAAAGGTCAAAATAAGGTGATGTGAGGGCAGCACACACACATGCACCTCTTCTTCGGGTATTTTATTTCGGAGACGTGCATATGCATGTAAGAAAAAGGAGTAAGATTCTTAGCCCCCCCTTGTATTTTGGGGGTGGTTGTTGTCGTGGTTGTTGTCGTTGTTGTTGTTGTTGTTGTCGTCGTCGTCGTCATCTGGTCCCTGGTGGGGAGGCGGGAGGCGGGCGGCGGGTATGTGTGGTCTGCGTCTGTATCTATGATGCAGGAAGTGAGATTTTAGACAAGGTGTGATTTGTTCCCTTGGCCGTGGCCGTTGCCGCCGTTCCTTTCTTGCAGCCGTCACAGTGTGCGTTATCCGGATCAACACTGGGACTGGGGCTGGGCGAGGGTTTGTTTTTATTCTATCGTATTTTATTTTCCCGGACGGTTCAGGGGCAAGCATTCGACTCAAAATAGCTTCCGTCTCTTTCAACCCCCCCTGACCACTTATTGAGACATATCCAGACCACCTGAGAAAGCACACACAAGTCCTCTGCAGCTGTCCCAAAACATTAGTAGCGGTAGCGGTGAATCAATCCTTCCCTGGAATGTTCTCTAATGTCCTTTGCTTCGGGACCGTGACCGTGGGGGGTTTTAATCTGGCTGCCTGGAACTACACACGTCATGGGTTTCATTACCTATTACCTACCTGCCGTAGATGGAATCTCATGCTCTCCGCCTTTCTGTATTATTCAGTCGCTGAAGCGGCGCAATCTTCAGGCAAAACGCGTCAAGGAAATACTCGAGATGAAGGACATGATGATCCCATGAGCGGAATGTGCCGGCCGCGGGTTGCCGAGTCCTTGTGTCCCCTTGCTTCTTCTACTTTGCGCTTCTCTTCTCATCATTTCTGAAAAGGGTCATATCATGAGCGAGTTTGCCGCCCCTGCCGTTCACCATGGCGGTGACTCGTCGATGCCTCCATGTACGTGTACAGGCTGCCTCGGAGAGAATGGAAAACCGGTGCGGGATTCAGAGCAGAAAAGACGGACCGGCGGCAGCATCTTTCTCTCCGCTTTTCCCGGAATCCTTCCTCACCTCCCCGCCCCCATCTCCATATCACCCATAGCTTAACCGTTCCACCCGCTGTGGTGGCTGCTTAGTCGAGATGTGTCTGCATGTAGTGTATGTACCTCTGGGTTGCAGGGTACGGTCCGGTACGTGCTGCTAGGTGTCTCCATTCCTCACCGGATGGCTCTGACCATACGGAATACACCGTACGGTATCAGCATGTTGTTTACTTGGATACAGCAAAACTCACTGAGCTGTTCACTTTTCATCAAGCCCTCGCCCCTCCACCTTTTCTCTTTTTTCTCCTCTTGACGTGGCTGCTGCCAGTTGTCACCCTGCCCGGAGAATAAAGCTCGACGAGGAGCGGCGACTCGGCCGCTTTCCTGCAGCTGTCTTCTTCAACAACAACGAGCCACTTGCAGCATGCCAATGCCATGTACGTGCTTCCTATCATGCTACCAAGTATGCAAGGGGGAGGAGTGGGATGCGTCCTTGTTTTGTCGTGGTGTGTGGAGGGCACCGCGCTTAGGGGCAACAACCACACACACACACACACGCACACCATTACACGCAGCCAACAGGCAAAAAGACGAACAGAGTGCTTACCCATGAGGAGGGTGAGAATCTTGTTTGGTTGGCTGAGACTGTGCTGGGTGACTGTGGCTCGGAGAGAAAAACAAGCGCCCGGCGTTCACTGCTTTGTGTGCTTCATCCCCTACGCCCCCCCTGTCGTGACGCCTTTCCTCCTTCTGACTGGCGCAAAATATCGTAGTGTAGTGTCCCGACGTCGTTTTGGGTACCAACAAAAGATCGGTTCAAGGTAGTAAAAATGCAAGGTGTGATTCTTGTCATCATCACAGTCCCCAAGACATTGCGCGGCGGACAGTGTGATGCGCCGGGAGACCACGGCAGACCCCTACGGTGCAAAAGGCAGCTAGCCACCCGAAACGAAGCTAAGATGGTGGATTTATCAGGTAGGGCTGGAGGTGATCACCGCGCGGGGGAAGGGACGGGAGTTGGTGCGTTGATCTCGTGGAGTAGACGTTGTTACAGGTGGGGATGAAATGGAATGATGGGATTTCGGGAGTCGAATTCGAAAAAAAAAAAGGGGGGGGGGGCTTCAGCTCCGTGATCAACATGGGAGTAAAGAGCAGAGCCCCGCCGCGGGCGCCGTCACAAAGGAGAGAAGCTAAATATCTTGTATCTCAAGGATTCATCGGCACATGCGGGCACCCGCGCTTGTTTCAGACTACACTAGATAGGCGAGCCAAGTCTGTGGGGTATATCAAGAACCAGAAGAAGAAGGCTACTTAACTGGCCTGGTCTATTACCCAAGGCACCAGCGATTCCATCCTTGGTGGCATCCTGCCATTCAACATTCGGCGTACGCGTCCTGGGAGCAGGAAGTGCCTTGTGGAGGTGCCAAGTCATGGATGGTTGAGCCTAGATGTTTCTCGTGTTAAGACAGGAAGATGATGGGACAGATTATCAGGCAGCAAGATAACAGCACCAAGCCGGGTACACTCGGTGTGCGAAACTGTGGAGGTGGGGGAATTTCGGGTATGACTCGATGGGGACCAAGGTGAACACTGCAGAAGGCGAGAACCCTCGCCCCCCATTTTTGCCTGACTCGAGTGTTCAGCACGCAGAGTCCTTTTACCGCCTGCGGAAAACTGGACGTGATAGGACGCCGTACGGGTGGGAAGGGTAGACGAGGCAAAGGCGAGGCAAAGGCCGCGGGTCCCCTCTACATGCACGCGTAGACATGGCCATATTGCTGAAGAAGATGGCGCCTTGGACTTGTCAATTGGTAGTATCCGATGGCGTGGGCTGGATTTCACTTGACACAGAACTGGCTTGCTTTGGGCCTCTCTCATGATACCAGAGGCTTCTCAGCAGGCTCGCTTTAACCCATCCTCTGCCAGAAAAACAAGGGTGCCAAGGAAGACACGGATCTGGAGTCAAGTGGGAGGAGGCTTTGACGATCGAGACGAGGGGGAACCCAAATAGGGTTGCGCCACCAAGTTTTCTGTCTGTCTGTGCCCTCCTCGCAAACATCGGTATCCATGATTCGGTCCCCAAGAATCCTGGCTTCGGTGCCGTCTGCCAACGCCTTGCCCATCGGACGGATCCGTGTGAAGAAGTTACGGATACAGACACTCGATTCCATGCTTTACAAGGTAGGAGTCTATAAACACAGCATGCTAGGCGCACACTACGCCGCCGCTCATCTCCTTGACGACGATCAGACTGGACGGTTGACCTAGATGAATGGGAAAGCAGACAGAACATCTCAAGGTGTGAGTTCATGTATGAGAGCGTTTGGGCTAAGCTTGCGAGAGTGGGACACGATCCCACTGGAGAATAGGCTGTTGATCCTGCGAACCCCAAAGCCCTGGCCGTGGAAAAACAGTCTGGGAGGATCGCAGACCCTGGAAAGACAATGCGGCCTTTGGGAAGGGCGCCGATGGCATGGACGAGGGTGAAGGAGGCTGTGAGGCCTTGTGTCGTTGTGTAGAGTTACATGGTTTTCACTGAACATGCAGTGCAGCCCATACCACACCATGTTCTTGTACAGAAATGTTACCCCTGACCAGGTGGGGAGGCTGTTGACGATCTGACCAATCAGCAAGCTGCTTCTGAAGAAGGAAAGTTGTTGTCTTGGCTCACCTGGCCAATCGCGAGCCTTGGCTCATCCAGCGCTGACAAATGAGTCTTGTTCTTTTGGGCGGCTGTGAACTTTGCTCCATCTATAATGGAAAATGATGGGCCCGAACGAGGAAGTCGAACAAAATCAGTGTAGCTCAGCGTCGAACCTTTCCGTCCAACGTCAGGACTGAATGTGGTGGTCGTTTGGACAGGCACCAAAACATCGTTTGACAACTGCCCTGTCACGCCTGTGTGAGCGAGCCTGGCAGGGCACGCAGGGCTATGGATCATCTTGTGATCCGTGATGACAATGTGGATCAATCCATCGTGGTATGGTGTCTATCAGTTGCGTGCCCCTGGCACTGTGTGAAGTCGAAAGACACATCAATCTCTGCAATTTGATAAGATGCTTCTTCCAGTTGCAACAATCCAGTCCACCACCACCATGTATTACCTTCCAATATCCCGGTCGGTTGAAGCCTGAAAAGGGTTTCGGTCAAAGTGGAAACGCAGATCGGCTAGTGTCTCATTCGTCGTTGACGTTTGAAATAATTGTTAGCGTCACCGCAACTATTCATCGGCGATACCCAATATCGACGACTGAAGGATGGTGGGGAGAGAGCCTTCGTCGAGCTTGTGCAACGTGAGGACGCCGCTCGGTATGTCGCACAAACTCGAACGGGAGGATGATAGAGCTCATCTGTCCCACGAGCTTAAGCAGTCGTCTCTTCGAGGGTTACACAGGCGCGGTAAAGTCCAGAATGAGGATACAAGTAAGCACAGACGCACCATTGGGGGGGTCGTCACACCTTGGCGGGCACCTAATTCTCTCTCCAGTTTTTCTGGGGGCCCAAGGCTCCGAGATTTCGAAGAAGGACCCATGCCACAAGGATGCTTTTGCTGGGTCTCCCACAGCTTGCATTCGACAGCTGTTGTGCGACACTGGACGTGTACCCTGTATCGTACCGCCATTTCGCATTGTTTTGAAACTTTACCTCGGCCGGACCATGATGTCCCGAGTTGATGATAGTCGAGTGGCATGCATATGGGTCCTGCGAGGGTTCCCAAAAGGGATCGACACGAAAATGAATGGTCTGCTAACTGACCTTCCAGTCTCGAGTGGACCATGGCGGTGGAGCAAGCCATCGAGATAGGAGAGAACAGAGGGCGGAAGTCAAGGTTCTGTTCCCCGGGGCATCCGGGGGCCCTAACATTGATCTTGACCAGCCAGCAACATCATTGAGACTACGGCATGCAGTCAGATTGTGGAGCAGACAACTGGTGTCCTAGCCCATGTTGCATGATCAATCGTCTTTTTTTCCCTTGAAAAGGACACCAAAAGACGGGCCGACGCGGGCTTTGGCAGGGGCATTTCCCCCTCGAAACAGTGCGACGATATGATGCCTTCATCTTAAATCCAGTGCAAAAGAACCAACATGCCTGTGATAAGTCGCATTAGGGATACTTGCAAGTCATGCTGCATCGTTCCAGACTGTCGGGACTGCAAAAGCGGTTAAGGCGACACGGACGGGACGGTGCAGAAGAGTTTGTTGGTAGTTTGGCGATCAAGATGTCTGCCAGAGGAGATAACAAAGTGAGCCTGGAAGGATGCTGAAGCCGGGGCGGGGGGGGGGGGGTCGGCCAGCATCGAGACAGGTACGGGAACGAATCTGGCTTGGTGTCCGGGTGTGATATGCGGCAATAACACACTATCGCTGCAAGTTTGCAAGTGGTGTCTGTCCCAGCACACACACATACGCGGCGAGCGCAGAGTGGCTGCCCTGGTTCCCAATGCAGCTCCTCGCAACCTGGGACCAATCAAATCTCGCCGAGGGTCCCGACAATCCAGTCGCGGCGCTTGCGTGCACAGCACCACCCGAAATCCCAACTCCCAAACCGTCCGAGGATGAGTGTCGTCGTGTTTCGTGCAAGTGCAAGTGCAGACTGTGTAGGTCAAATGCAGAGTCCATGCATATTGGGGGGAAATTTTGATGACGGGAATTGGCGGACCCCAACCATTGCTGTCTGGTGTTCATCTTCTTCCCGCCATCTCAGCCGTGATGCTAATTCCGAAACATATCTTCGAAGGTGACAGTGTTCCGTCCTGATCCCATGTAGTGTATGAGCCATGGGGGGAAGGGTGATAAAGCCGAGGAGGGTCGGAGCAAAAGCAGATGTGGGGACGGTGCTGAAGGTGTGATTGGTGTGAGCACCTGAGGTATCTTCGCTCTGAATTCAGCCAAGGTCTGCCGCGGGAGGGGAACCTGGAAGTTCAGGTTGTGGTGCAGGTCGTGGCTGCCCGGGCAAATGCACAGTCGGCAAATGCTTGACCGCCAGGTCAGCAACTCCCGTCCTTGACTACTCGACTTTTGATGGTTGCGAGTGCCCTTCGCAACACCACCATACTCGTAATAAATCCTGCTCATTTGGAAACCCCAATTTCCCAATCTGCACGGATGAAGCACAGGGGGATTTCGGCAGCTGAGGTCTTCTCCCCGCATTCTCTCCCACGCTTGTTGGTTGCTGAGTTGAGTTTGTTGGCGTCAGGTTGCATCCAAGTCGTCTCTTGAACCAATTGTGTTGTTGAAATTAAGCGCGGTAGTCTTGAATCATTGGCAGGATACCCCTTATCAAACTCTATCTCCCCGTGCGAGAGGCGCAACACTTACCGAGATTCGACGCTTGAACTATCCATGCTGTTCACACCGTACGCTATTGAAAAGGCTACTTGAATTAATCCCCTTGACTGTATAATTCAAGACCTGAACAGCAGAAATTCTGGGGAGATTCGGGATTGCGCTCGATGGAGGTTAGCGTATCCGGCGGGATGGTACTGCACGGGATTGGGTCCCCGGCTGTCGTCTGTCTGCAACCGAAAATATGTGGAGAGTCGAGAAGAGAAGTCTAGAAAACGCTTGGGCCACCCTGTTCCTTTATCTCACTGCCCCCAAAAAATGGTCGCGATAAGGGTCTCTGCGCCGTGCTCGGCAGATTGTTTCGAAACAAGCCGGGTCTGTTTTTAGAGCTTTGCACAGTAAGAGGATCTGAAGCGAATTCAAGTCTCAAGACACAAGACGCAAGACAATGAAGGTTCTTGAAAATATGTGGGTGCAGTGTAGCTAAGGTGGTACTGCATCGGGTTTCACCTCGAGAATGGAAACGAATGCCGTGCCATTTTCGCTATTGCATGGCAATTGCGACTTCCCTGGGTGTTATCAAAAGCACGGTTTCCAGGCAAGCACGTCAGGCAGAACGTCAGGCAGAACGTACGATGGCCTGCGGAGGGAGGTGGCCCATGCACGATGAATCGAACTTCTCTTTTCAGAAGATGTAAAATGATTGGCTGACGATTCTGGCGGACCCCACCCATCTAGCAATGCCTCAATCCCCGCTCTAATTCCGCGACGACACACCAAAGCAAATCACCCAAACAACCACGACAACCAATCTCAAAGCTTGGAACTTGGAGGCATGTCATCAAGTGATGAGAGCTGCATGTGGCTTCAATGCCTATTTGCTTGGTCCTGCACCTTTTCCTTCCGCCCGCTGTCTACAGACCGCCCTTTCTGATTGCTTGCTCCCTACCGCACGGCATGTCTCCAGCTGTACTGTGTATGTGTTCTGGGGGTTCTGAGGTGGCACACAGCCTCTTGTTTCCCACCACACGCACTATTCCTCCCACAGAAGATCCCAATGGCCGAGATCTCGTCGCCGGCGCAGTCGTTTCACCAGCAGGCAGTCTGAAAGATTGATCTGACACTCCCATCCAGCCGTCTGAGCGAATCTCCCGTCGGGTGTGGGTTTCTGGCCGCATATTGTCGGCGAGCTCCAGCATCCAAAGCAGTCATAGAAAACGTATGAGGGTGAAAATCTGCCCTACTCAATTTTAGACGTGGCTGATACACATCACAATAGGAGTCATCGTTCCACGTCTCTCCAAGGTAGAGTAGTAGAGACCCACGCCAGCCCTACGACGAGCAGTTGGCTAAACGCAACTACTCGGAAGAAGCCTCGATGTCGATATGCCAGACTCAAATTCCTTCGGGCGTCTATCCGTGCTTTGTCAGTGCTTAGGCCGGTCCAACAAGACTCAACGGCGGCTGTCTCGCAGGGGAGCTTCCGCACCGGTGGCGCCATCAACCTTCAGCTCTCCCGCCGAGTGCTTGTTCTGCTCTCTGCCGGTAGTGGGGAGTTGTACCGTGACTGTTCGTCAACCGGGCATCTCAACCAGAAGTGTACCGTAATTACAATACGCGTAATGGGATCCTCTGGTGCACTGCGTACGGCCCCCTGTGGTCCACCCCACCCTTGGCGAGCAAATCCTGGTAGACGCCGCCTTCACAAATTGGCTCTGTCCAATGCTCCGCTCAAAGAAGTGGAGGGGGGATCCATTCCCGATCAAGCAAATGCTGGGTACCACCCATTCGCACCATTCAACCGTGTCTGCCACACGCATTAATAATATCGACGAGCACTTCCTTTTCCCATCATGTTACTTTCGGTTTTCTCGGGCAAATATCAACCAGAAAGCGCTTCTCGTTTTCTGGCCAGTCCCGGCGCAGCGGAGGATCCCGTGTGCGCGGCGGCCTTGCAGATTTGCATAGGGCTCATTAATTAGTGTTATGTGCAGACAGTTGCTGCTTCACCCCACGGTGAGCAGATTCAGAAGCATCCCATTTGCCTCGCCCGCCGAAATGCCTCGCCCGGACAATGTCCGTGGAGCCCCTTCTTCCAGGCCGCCTGGGCAAGGGGAGACAGAGTGTGAGAGGGTATTCTCGTTCTGCCGACCAGTTGAAACCGCTGTCGACGGCACCCAAGACAGAGGCACGAGCTAGGCCTCGAGTAACGGCCAGACTGAGCCTCGTCCAAGAGCCCTCGAGATGCTTGTCCGGCCGCTGCCGGCGACGACTTTCGGTGGCAGAGCCAATCGTCCAGGAGCCGTTGTGTGAGTGTTTGGATGTGTACCGTCTGGGGCCTTGGGGTGCAAAGTGTACAGTCTCCGGAGCACTGTCGGCGGCTAACACTCCATCCCAGGAACCGACGGGGATCAATGAAGAGTATGCGGTGGTCTGGGCTGGGGGGTGGGAGGGTAGTGTTCCCATGGTGCAGGGTATCACACAAGTACGTACCTGTCCCTCGGTACGTACCCCCGAGTACCCCCCGCAACCCATATACCTCCTCCTGTAAGGGCGAGGCACCGACCAGAGAGGCTTGAATGCGATCCCTGCAGGTCTTCACATGGATCGTGTTCTGGAAAGTGGCACTCTTGGGAGTCTTGTTTACCCCCTGTTCGTCACGCCCCACCTCGACCTCGAGGACTTGGGGTGAGCTCCTTTCGCTCCGATCGTCCCGTCTCACGAACGAATATAGATAATATCCTACCTCTCCTCCTGTGAGGTCAGCCTCCTCTGTCTCATGCTTTTCCCCATTCTCCTTCAACGCCGCACCCTGCCCCACACCTGGGCCGCACTCAGAACGAGAAACTGTGAGACTGTGAGATAGCCTTCAGCCAGTCTATAAGGTACGAGATCCTCTTGCCCATCACCCACCTGCCCACGGCGAGCAGGCGAACCACTTTGCGGAAAGGAAACGACGGTCTTTTTTTTCTCTCTTTTTTTTTTTTTTTGAAAGCTTCAAGAAACTGAAATCATGGATACAGACAGGAACGTGATTGTTGAATCTCCACTCGTCGAGGATTTTCTCGATTGTGACAAATTGGGCTCGGACTCGGACTCGGAAACAGCCAGCACCGACACCGCATCTCCAAAGAGAGCTTTTAAACGCCTTCGAATCCACGTTGATATGGCCAGCACACAATATCTTACGCCTGGCGTCCACCATCACCACGACCACTTGTCCGGCTCAGGTTGCGGCAGCGGACCTTCGTCGGTTGCCTTCTCTTCACCAGAATTGGACCCCTACAGCGCAGTGCGTAACAACGAATTCCCCCTTGTGCCCTTTCTGCAACTGACCAGCTTCAAAAACAGGCATCGGGAGTGTCTTCATTCAACTACCCAGCCGCCGCAGACTCGTCACTTCTTACCCCAGTGTCCAGCGCTGCCAGCCCACCTTTGCAAAGCAGAGCGTCATCCGTCAAACCGATGAGGAATTACCACCAATCTGCTGTCCCAGGCCCCCAGGTCCCAACACCACCAAACTCGTCCAAAATGTACTACGCGGCTTACGAGGTAAACACTAGCAGTCAGGGATCTTCTCCCATGACTGTTCATCCTGCAGTCACCGAATCCGGCCATTTCGACATGTCGTACATGGCTGCGCACTCTCCTCCCACCAGCCATCACCCGTCTTCGCCCAAATCTGACGTCCCGCCTCCAATTGATCCGTATTTGGGGCATTTTACAGTGTCTGGCACAAATGGTGATGAGGTGACGCACCACGGTTTCCAGGAGTACCATGCATTCAACGTCGAGGTCGCGCCCCCACAAGCATACCTCGGCCAGCAGCCACCACCACACATGCACCACCGCATGCCCTCAAACGGCGGACACCCGCCAGTCTTGGCTCAGCCTCACCCATCTCACTTTAGACAAAACACCACGCCAAGAATCGGCGGGATTGAGGATCTGCGGGACCCTTCGGTATTACTCGGTGGGTATCCGTCTCACCCATCACTCAGCCCCGGACGCAGACCCCAGCAACGCAAGAAGCCGGCTCCAGCACGGAAGCCCGCCCGCACGCCCAAGAGTACACCACAAATTGGCTCAGATGGGCAAACCGGCCTCGATGACGGTGACAAGGAGGAACTCACTCTCCGAGATGACGCACCCGAGGACGACAAGTACCTGTTCCAACTTCGCAAGGAATTCATCTCGGAGAAGGGCAAGGGAATGTGGGAGGAGATGAAGGCCAAGTATTCAGAGAAGCATCAAGGCAACTGGGAGAAGGCGGCTCTTCAAATGAAGGTTTCTCGCGCTGTTGCCAAGTTCGGTGTCTGGCCCAAGAAAGAGGTAAGTCTGCATTTGTTCGCATCTTTGTCAAGCCATTTGGATTTCGGCTAACAGCGTCCTCATCAGATCGAGCGGTTGAGGGAAGCCCACAGATACTTTGAGGAGAAGAGATATCAGTTCATCCTCACGCGGATGAAGGAGAACGGGGGCTGCCGAGTTTGGGACTGGAAGCCACAGCACATCGAGGCCATGCTCGTCAAGCTCGGGATGGAGGAGCCTACAGTCGATGAGAAGTCTGGCAGCCGACGTCGCAAGAATAAGGTGGCGGCCCGGAGAAGGGCTGGGTCCCAAAACAGCCATCACCATTCCAACATCATGGGCGATTGGTCCAACGGGCTCGGTCTTCACCACGCAGGCTTTCACGGTCACCCTGGGAGCATGTCATCTCGGCAGGCGTCATTCGATATGGATGAGATCAGCGTCGCGCCAACGTTTAGCTCGGAGCAAGAGAACGAGTACCTCGACCAGATCTTCAACCACAAGCAGGTCAAGATGGATGGCAGCCTAAGCCCCGAGGTTATGGAACTCTCATACGAAGATGAGACTTCGCATCAGCCCAACCTCCGAGAGCCAAATCAGCAACGAAGCGAGCGCGTTGCCCGGCAGGCATGCGAACAGATGATTCAAACACGAGTCCCAGAGCACACATATGTCTCGCAATGACAAGACTGATAGTATTTCGCATGGTAATCATGTACTTTTATCTTTTACACAAGCATTATCACTGTTTGGAGTTTTAGCTTTATGTTTTTATCTCTTTTTTTCTTCTTTTTTCCTTTTTGGATGAGCAAGGAGGCTTAAAAAAGAAGGAGAAAACAACTCCAAACGCTCATACATTTTTTTGGGGTGTTCGTCCGGTTATCACACATAGGAGGCTTTTTTGCTATTTACTTGGTTCGGCAAAGATGGTGGGGGCGCGGTGTTTCGGACGGTGTCACCATTCAAGGGGGGAGGCAAAGCAGTTCAGATACCTATTCTTTATGTTTTTTTCTTGGTTTAGAGACGTGGCACATACCCATTTGGAATAAGAGACCTAAATCACACAAAGTACATATTTACACACAAGATTTGCTCACTCGCACCGCTCTGAACTCGGGAAACAATTTGGCTGCCTGGCGTGGGTTCTTGCGGGGACTCCCAAGTTTGATGGTGCGGACATGGGGGGATGGACGGGTGGACTTCCCGCTTTCTCGGCAGGCAGAGTTGCATTTGCTGTCGCGCAGTGACACAACACGACTTGAAGATGGCTGTGCAACCACGACAGATATTCAACCCCATCGTGCCCATCCACTGTCCAAATTGTCGTCTGACATACATGGACAAGATTATAAGGTGAGATTCTTAACCACCAGCACCAATCACAGACGGGCTTCTGAATCGAGAACATGACGCATCCGACGGCCTCTGCAAGCACATCGTCGCCATTTTGTTGCCCGCGGAGTCGGTCGATAGGGCTGCTTTTTCTCGAGCAGTCTAAACAAAAGGACCGCGCCCAAAAAGGCCCCGTTCCCGCCAAGCCAGTATTGTCTGCCTTGGGAAAGAAACAGAAGCCCCCAAGAGGAGGAGATGTCCACGTAATGCCCGATCCCAAGACAATCACATCATCAGGCCCCAAAAGAGATTCGCCGGCAACAAGGCGGTGCCAGAACACAAGGACCTCACATCAACGCTATGCCGAAGCCATGTAACGAACCAATTGCGATAGGGCATCCCCGAAACACCAGGGACACAGACAGCGGAAACTAACGACTGGAATGATTACCAAACCCCCCCTCCCCCCCCGGCTAGTCCAGCCTCCCCCTCCTCTTCCACGGCGGGTGGGAAGAGGGAACGATTCCGTTGTGGGGATGGACCCGTTCGGCGGTGGAGTTGTCTGTCCTCATTCTCTTTGATCACCCTTGTTGATCACGACTCTGGCGCCACCAGTTTCTAGTGTATTTACCGTGTACAGCGCTTATTTGAATACAAGAGTAAAGAAAATTGAAAATTACTGTATGATATTTCAGGTGGTGGTATACCTGACCCAAACAAACAAAAAGACCAGTATTGGTGATAACTCACGTCACACCGAACGCGCCCCCCCCCCCCCCCCTTCGCAGACCTGCGGTGAGGATTTATAGAATCCGTAGATATAGATATGCAACCACCACCACCACCACCAGCAATAGTCCTTTACTGTGACACAATGCAGTCAGATCTCAAAAAAGACACTATAGAGGAGACGTCTATCTACACAATAAAATTACACCAAGGCGACGTTTGAACCAACAACAACAACGACAACATGCACGTTGTCTAATACAACATCACATGATTGAACACACTTAAAAACGGTCTCGATGCAAGGGTTACTGATCCTTACTTCGCCTCACTTTAGCTTCGTTTTGTCAAATGTGATGATCAAAGATCGGGGATGGATGGATGGAACATGCTGCCTCTTTTCGGATTCCGCGATTCCGGAATTATCACTCACACACGGCGTTGTATAAACCCCGCTTTTGCAACCACGCGTAGGTATAACGAATCCTTCTTTTGTTCCTAAATCCGACGGCGGCGGGCGACCAGTCCACGCCACGTCCCCGGCCTAAACCGGTGGCACAGTTAGTTCAACCATCAAAGTTTTCAAACTCGCTTAGATTTAATACTCTGATTCTTTTTCCAAGTTCTAGAAGCGCCCTTCCTACTATTCAGGTGTTCTTCACCCTCCCCTGTAGTCGCTTCAGAGGAATGTGCATGTATTGTATGTACATGGCGCTGCGGTATACCCGAGTGGCAAGGCACATACATGTGCATACATACAAGATACCTCCCATATCCCTGGGGATGGAACTTGGGCTGCGCGGAAACAAAGTCCAATAAAACTTCGGAAAGACACGATACAAATGACACGCAAGAACCGAGCGTATTTCTGAAACTCGGACCTGAGATAAGCAAAAGTCCGATCCCAGATCTCGGCGATAGGCTCATTCCTATACGAGCAGAAGTAATACTTCACGGCGTACGATGACGATGACGATGATGATGAGAATCTCACGAGTAAATAAATCACAGTCAGATAATTAATATACTGAATTCAAGTCAGCAATAATAATAATCATCATAATCATCGTCATTACTAACTTCAGCAAAGCTGGAAACACTCAAGAGAAGCAACATGGACTCTTTTCGCCCTCCCAATTCGGATTTCTCTCACGTGCCAGATCCGATATGCAGGTTCCCGCGGCTGATACTCCCCCCCCTTTTTTTTTCAATACAGTAATAATCCAACGCGACTTTCTTCCTACTAACCACCGAGAAAAAAGCAATGATTAGTGAACATTGCCAGAAGAAGCTACCTCTCAGGTAACACCAACAAACTCCCGTAAACGGGTAAACGGGAAGGAAGGAAGGGAGAAAGAAAGAAAAAGAAAGCATGAAAGCTTGTTGGTAGACAGACATCATCGCCAACGAGACAGAAACAGCCAGCCAGCCAGCCAGCCAGCCAGCCAGCCTTGCTGCGGTTGGCGGGCCGTACCCTACCGCAGAGTCTCCATCTTTCGCAATCACCAACAACCAACAACTACCTAGGTAGGTATCTCTAAAGAAACCAACCCGCCAACTGCCCACATAGCCAGAACCCAACCAGATCAGTATAACAACCATAAACATAACCTTAAAACTTTATTGGTGGGTGCAGCACAAGGAAGGCCACACATTCCATTCCTCTCAGCCAACAAACTAACTAACCGACTTCTCCAAAAGTATGTACATGTACCTTAGATAGGTAGATAGATACATTGTGTCCAACAACATCCATAAAAGTAAGATATACAATTTTTCTATACAATCAATCAATCAATCAGTTCTAAAAAGAAAGTTTGGTTTGGTTTGGTTGTGTGTTGTTGAAACAAAACCAAAAAGGATATTGCCAAAAAAAAAAAAAAAAAAAAAAAAAAAAAAAAAAAAAAAAGAAAAAGAAAAAGAAAAAAAGAAGAAAAAAAAACAGAAAGAAAGAAAAAAGAAAGAAAGAAAAGTTGACCAAAGTGAAAAAACAAGACAGGAGGACCGGGGGGGTATCATCATTGCCAGCGACTTTTGCACGCACGTAAACATCTTTTTTCAGTCTCTTGAACCACACACCAACCAGTCACCAAGCCAGGGCCAAAAAAAAAAAAAAACGATATCAACAATCATAAAGGGCTCTCTCAAAGCCACACCATGCAATGCTATGCTATGATTTCCATCATCCCAACTCTTAAGCCTCCATCCAAAGAAAAGAAGCAGAGAGAACGAACAAACAAACAAACAAACAAGAAAAAAAAAGAAAGAAAAAAAAAAGAGAGAAAAACAGTAAAACACACATTGCCTTTGTGTGTGTTCGTTCATTCCATCATTCCAATTCCTGAGCCCATAATCACGCAATTTCGTTTCCCAATCCAAATTTGATACCTCACACAAACTGCAACCGAATAATCGAAAACAGCATATTCTGCAACACGTGCAAAATAACCGCCACGCTCGTGGGTAGCAGCTCCGGCCAGACGGCAAAATCCAGCTTTCCCTCCTGCACCACGCTCACTTTGTAAATCACCCTAATCAGCCCGGCCACAACAAAGCTCGCAGCCAGCTCGCACGCCCACGTGACGCTCGAGGCGTAGAAAGTCAGGTTGAACGTGTACTTGCCCATCGCCTCGGACCCGTCAAACGCAAAGTACGGGTACACGTCCTGGTTCGCGCCAAAGTGCAGGACGACCACGCTGCCCAAAAAGGCCAGCATGGATGCGTTTTCCGCCAGGAACCGAATAAAGACGTTGCGGATGCATATTTTCTGGTAGGAACCGTAGCTTTGACCGTTGAGTCCAATGACCGAAAGGAACCAGTGGACGGGCCGGGACATGAGTATGGGCGTGACTATGATGAGCCCTGCGGAGGACATGATCTGGAGGACAGCGAACTGTGCGGGATCGCGTAGACGGGCGTACAGGGCGCGAACGTAGGTATGGTATGTGAGCATGAAGTAGCTGAGGTAAGTGTCAGTCAGGGGCAAAAGTAAACACAATCACAAACAAAGAAGCTTACAGCTTGAAAATCCAGCTCAACGGATAACTCCCCACTCTTTCTCCCTCATTCCCACCCAGAATCCATCCCGTCAGTCCATCCAACAAATGAACCGTCGAAATCCAGCCATAAACGTAAACAATCGTCTCCAGATTATTATGCGGCAGCGTACTCAGGTAAATCTCTGCATAGGCCTCTCCAATCACGTATGCCAACAGCCCAACGAACAATGCCAGGCAGAACCAAACAAACCGAACAAAGCTCGCCGGCAACCATCGACGCCTCATCCTAACCGGCACCGGAGGAGCCCTTCCATACCGCCCACCACCACCATTCCCACCTCTTCCACCTACATTAAACCCAATCTGTCCCACCCCATTCGGACTAGGATCGAACGCACTCGCATCCAAAATCGCAGCCCTCTGTCTCCTCTCCCTTCTAGAAATCGTATCATCCCTCTCCCCCGCCCACCAACTCGAGGTAAAGATGCGCTGCGTCTCCGACAACGAATGCCTCAGCTTCAAATGCCGCTCATTAGTCATCAGGATAACAAAAGCAATCGTAACCGGCATGGCCATGATGACAAAAGTCCACGAGATCCAAGCCGTATTATGTACCAACAGAAACTTGGTCTCCCGAATCAGGTAAATCGGTATCGGCGCAGCCAGTGACAAAATCGCAATAGCCGACACCGTCAGGGGGAAACCGAGACTCTGCGGCCACCAGTTCAGACTGTAGAGGTTGAACACTTTGGTAATCCAGATCAGCGCCGTGAGGTTGTAGAAGCCGTAGTAGACGAAAAGGAACCACCAAAAGTTGACTTGTACTTTTGCCGTTCCGTGGCCGGGGACTTTTCGACTGCCACCACCGCTCCCGGGTTGTTTCAGGTCATTGTTGTCGTTGTCGTTGTCGTCGTCGTATGGAAGAGGGTATTGAGGGAACGGGACAGCAACCCACGCGACAGCCTATATGCACCAACATCAGTCAGTCAGTTAATCTTTTTTTTTCCATCGAATAACCCCCCCTCCTTCCTCTCTCTTTTGTCCATACGTACCAAACTAGCCGGCAAAACAACCAAAACCCCCCATCTAGTCCACCAGACATCCACCAGCCTCCTAACCACCACAGCCTTGGGATCAACCCAAGTGTTCTTCAACCTCCTCCACACCCTCCCGAACCCCACCACCTCCTCCCCATCACTATCTGGCCCCTCCTCCTCCTCTTCTTCTTCTCTATCCTCCTCTTCCTGCGAAATAGCACCGTACCCAACATGCACGCTCCCCCTCCACCCCGCCCCCCCAAGAGACCCGGGCGCAGTCCTACTCCTCCCTATCCTCGGCTTAGGCGACCGGTAATCCTGTCTCGGCACGGCCCTGAACCTCCCCAACAAAGGCGACGACTCGACGGTATTATAATGTCTGACATTCTGAGCGCGTTCGGAGCCTTGTTCGAACGAGAAGAAAGTAGGCGCTATCGATGGGTGCGTCGTTGTCGTTGTCGTTGTTGTTGATGCGTGGCCGCCGCCGCCGCGTCGAGAGGATGTGGGGAGACCATGGTAAAGGTGGTTGTGATGGTAAGAGGAGGAAGTGCTTTTTTGTTTACTCGAGGAGGTGCCCATCTATCTTTTCTCTCTCTCTCTCTCTCTCCCTCTCTCTCTATTTCTATCCCTCTATCGCCCTCTCTCTCTTTATCTTTCTATTTTGAACCTGAGGTATCGTTCGCCTGTGTACGAAAGGAAAAAGAAAAACAAAAAACCGCAAAATTGGTAATAACGTAAATTAAGTCGGTCTATATCGTCGGCGCATATCGACCGCAGCAGGTTTTGCAAACCAAAATAATTAGAGAAAAAAAATCGTCGCGAAATAAAATAAAAACTGAGGTGGTTGGTTTTTATTATCAACGAAATCGTAGATTAGATCGGATCGGATCGTGAAATCGCGGGGGGGAGGGGAGTCAAGACTCTAGTCGAGAGAGAAAGAGAGAGGGGAGGGGGTGTAGCGATTAGTGTAAAGGTCCACTCTCGACTAGGTAGGTATGCATGCGTTGTCGGTCGAACTTGGTGCTTTCCAAGGTTGACTGAAACAATAAATAAATCTCGAATCCCTAGAGAAAAAAAAAACACCGAAAAAAGAAAGGGCTCCCAAATAGACTCGTCTTCCTGGGGGCAGTATATATCACCGCAAAAAAAAAAAAAACGAAAAAAAAAATACGCCGCGGCTCAGTTGGTTTCAATCCAATCTGATGCGTTTGTTGACCGACCCCCGACCCGACCAAAATCCCTTATCGGCCCCAGACCCCTGCCTTATCTTCAGCAAAGGACCCTTTGTTTCTCGGACTCGGCACTCGTATGCGGGGGAGTGGATACCTCACGTTGACGATGTCATGACACACGGGCCAGAACGAACGACACGGGAGAGAGCCCCTTCCGATAAACTGCCAAACACCACTCATACTCCATTTCTTCAATCTTTGGAAACTTCTGGGCATTCCAGATTCGATTGTTCTTTTTGTCAAATCAATTTTCCCATTGTAAACTACAATTCTCAATAAAGTTTTAGTATAACATCTCGTCAATTCATGTTATTCTCATCAAACTCGGCTTTCTGCAAGAGCTGGCATAAAAGGTACCTAGAGGGAAAATAAAGGGGGATATCTAAAGGGAATTTCTTTCCTCCACATGCCTTCTATCAAAACCCCAAACTATACCTAGCTGTCATCTGGTTTCGTCTCCGAATGTCTCCGAATGTCTCCAATAAGCAACAAATCAAAAGCTTCCCCTTACTCGGCATTCCCAGTCCAAGGCACACTCAGCTTCTGGAACCCAACCAACACATCCCTATCAACATTGAGCGCCCACTGAGCCTCAAAAGCCTGCTCCCCTCCAACCCTCGCCACCAATCCCTGCAGCCTAGCCATGACAAACTCGTATGTCACGGCCGTGTGCACTGGGTCCTTCGCAGCAAAGCTTCGTTCGTGCAAATCCAGCGGCGTATCGTAATCGTACCTCGAGATCTCCCCAGACCATACCAAACTATCCGGCTGTGGGCAACCTCCCACATGCGGCGTCTCCGTCCCGTCCACCAACTCCATCACCACACTCGTCCACATGGACAGGTAATCCTGGAGCTTGTCCAGAACCAGCTCCTGCACGGGACTTGGCAGTTCCATCACCCTCGTCAGCGCCAGACATGATAGCTTCTCCCTCTCAACATCACCCATGTTGTCGAAGTTGGCAAACCACTGCGCAGAAAGCCACGGCCAGACGTTCTCAACCCCGCCAAAATGCCCCAAAACGTTGGCAAGAATGCTGGGGTCCGCCACCGTGATCCGTGCCAGGATAGCAAAGTAATCCGTTTCCTTGATGGTGCTAATACTGCTCTGTTTCCTGTTCGGCCCACTAGTCTGACTCGCCTCCCACGAACTGTGCAAGCCCTCAAGAATAGTCCGCAAAACACCGAGCTCGACCAGGTCCTGCACCACGACAGTAACGCCCTGCACGCCGCCGAGCTCCTCGGATAGACGAATGATGAGCTCCATGCACTTGGCTCCAACCTCTGACTGATCTCTGCTTTTTGAATCAAGGGTTTGCGCCACCGCCTGAAGCGTTGGCCGGCGGAGGTTATCGCTGAGCACTTCCTGAGGCGTGAGAAGGATATACCCCTTCACAATCTCCAGGCACTGGTTTGCGACCTCGGTGTCATATTCGAGCATCGGAAGAGCAAGCGGCACCATTTGCGTAAGATCAGGGTTCAGAGGTGGCACGCTCTGCAAGAGAAGTGACTTCCAAAGTTCAACCGACTCCTCGATGAGGTGAAGGTGAAGGGGCGACTCGGGGTTCATGGCTTCCGCAAGCAGCGGAATGATGGCATGTTGGTACCGCTGAGAGTCTGCACGCATGGACATAACAAGGGCAGCCATGATAGCGAGCACCGACTGCTTTATCATGTATTCTTCGCTGGCGGCGGACTCCCAAAGCTTGGGAAGCGTCAGCATAATGGCATCTCCAAATTGCGAGATGTGCTGATCCATCCTCTCCACAATGTGGCGGACCGTCTCGAGGATCGCCAGCTTGGCCTCGTCGTTCTCGACCTCTTGCAGCAAGTTTATCAAGAGATTAAAGATATCTGCCGCATAGGGAAGGAACACTTCTCCGTTGAAGCCAAAATCCTCAACGATAAACTTGAATTGGCGTGCGGCTGTTATCCGCACGACCTCATCGTTGTGGTTGTCGTTGGGGTTCAGCAAATGACGGAAGATATCATAGACCACGGCCCGGTTTTCCGCAGAAATCTTGATGGAGATCCACTGACTCAATAGAATAGCTATGCGTCGACGAAGAAGCTTTGCCATCGAGTCTTGTATCTGCGCATCCTTAACCAGGGTTGTGGTCAGGAAGCGATCAAAGTCGAAGGCTTGTTGAATAATTGCGGCTGCACATCCCAGCGCGCAATAGGCAGCCTCCCTGGTGACGATGTCCATGTCGACCTTTGTGGCGAGTTCGCAGTAGCTGAGAAGTGGTTGACCCAGCTCACGATAGTTAGTCAGTAGGTCAATCAGCAGTCTCTCCGCGCACGGTCGAATGGCCCATTGATATGCATCGCCTTCGGTGCGTTCTTGAGACTCCCAATCCTCAGGGTTCTCCTCCCACGCCTCGAGGTCCGATTTGCGGAAAATGAAGAGCTTGCTGATAATGACCTGGACAATGTCCAGCAAAAGGTCCCTCTTGAGCAAATCCACCTTGATCACATGTACGGCTTGCTTTTCCAGTTCCTTGGTGTCTGCGCTTCTGTATCTAAATGTCTGGACATGCCGATAAGCAATGGCCATGCAGCTTCTCAGGAGCAGCAGCCCCTTCAGAGCCAGCTTTTCGGATAGCGGGCCCTCATGTTTGATGTTGCCGGTTTCACTCGATGCCTGTTTCAAGCCACCAGACTTTTCAAAGACGTGAGAAAATTCCTTGACTAGGTTCCAGTATGCCCTGACGAGGTCGAGAGAGTTTGGGAGTAGAGGGAAGCTGGCGGGGTGTTGTTCAGACATCTCAATGTGCAGCTTGGTAAACTGCACCAGGTGCTTGCCGACGGTGTCTTGGTAAGGGATGGGAATCCAAGAATCATGACTGACGCCATTGAGGAACTGATCAAACTGTGTTTGTGATAGAGACCAGAAACCTTGCACCATGCTGTCGGCATGCGGCTGCTGGTACCCGACGGTGACCAGCCGGCGCAAGATTTTGAGTGCGAGCAAGCTGTTTTCCATGGCATAGTCGGCGTCGTCCTCGTCGCCTCGCCCCTTCATCAAGAACTCCTGCCAGTAAGCCGTCTTCTCGGTGTAAATCTCGCCAAGAAGTTGTACAAGCTCAGGTGTCACGGCCTGTAGTGCGGTTTGGGACCTGCGCAGACGGGCTGTTCCCATCTCCTTGACGATGCGGAGGAGCACCAGCAGGGAGCCGCCGAGATGTACTGGGTTTCCATTCTTGGATGTTCTCATAATCGTGATAAGATTGAGCATCACGTCTGGCCATTCGTCGGGGTAGTCTATTCTAACAATCTTGGCCGTGACGAGGGCGTTGTGCAGCGAAAATGTCTTGTCTTCCTCATCTATCGAACCTTCAAGGAGGCGGGATCGTATGAGGTATTTCTCGGGGGGCTTGATGGCATGTTTCGCTGTGTGTCTCCAATATCTGTCGATTCCATTTTTGAGGAGGATGATAGCGAGGAATCGTACTTCCTTGCGCAGTGATTTGTCGAGGAAGATGGTCTGTTGAGAAACAACAGAAAGGAGTGGTTAACACCAAGTTCTGTTGCAATTCTTTTGGGAGAGCTCATACCTGAAGAGAGACGTAGTAATCTTGATGCGATTCCCATGCCTGAAGCTGTTGGCTTGCCGACTGTCCCTGGGCGTTATGCTGCGAAACGGCAGCAAGCTCCAACGCCTTTCCCAGCTCGAACAGACTGAGAGGCGCTGCTTCGCCGGGAACCTCGATTGCAAAGCTCATCATTGACGGACCACTCGGTCACTGATTAAAAAAAAATAGACCGGGTGACGCAGCGTATTCCTGTTTAAAAAGAAAGCGAATGGAATTGTTCTTGGGTTGATGGAAGCTTGGTGGGGCACGATAGTGCCTGGGCTGAGATGGATGGCGGGGCAATGAATTGAAGGAGGGGTGCCTAGAGGGAAGATTCAAACCCCACGGCTGGAAAAAGACAGGGGTCTTTTTGGCAGCGGGCAGTGGTCACTCAGGTACCTTCAGGTATAAACCCCCTATTTATCGTCAACATCCCGAACACTCTCAAGTCAACAGCAGTTAATAGGCGTTTAAAATGACGAAAAATTACACCACGTATTAGATGCAACGCCCATCGCCCAACCCATCTCTTCTTCCTATTATATTACTGACCGTTTCACAAGAAGCCGGTTGTCCAGCGTTACACAAAACCGATCGGCCAATGCCGAAAAGATGTCGCAGCCT
Source organism: Cladorrhinum sp. PSN332 (assembly GCA_033297175.1). Taxonomy (NCBI): domain Eukaryota; kingdom Fungi; phylum Ascomycota; class Sordariomycetes; order Sordariales; family Podosporaceae; genus Cladorrhinum; species Cladorrhinum sp. PSN332. Next base: position 48,465 of record MU858925.1, read on the forward strand.
GAAACAGGGCAAACAATATATCACTCCTCCTTCTCTCTCTCTTGTCTTGTTCTATTTACCTGTCACACAATGCAATGCCGGCAAATGACCCCTCATCCTCATAGAACTTCTTCCTCTCACCGCCATCCATGTTAAAGCGATAAACCGCCCCGCCCCTTTTTGAGAGTGTTAGTCAGTCAGTCGACAAACAACAACCTCGTCAAACTTACAAATCAGTTGCATAAATATGCCGATTCTTCTTATCCAGAGCCAGTCCAATACCCTCATGAAGATTTCTCGCCAAAATCTTGTGATTCCTATACTTACCATCAGGTCCCATCTCGGCTCTGTTCAAGCTATTCCCATCTGGCAGCTCTCCTCTGTCGGTCCAATACATGGCCTTGCCCTCTTCGTCGATTTCGAGATCGATAGGCTCTGGCAGGCCATCAAAGAGGCACTCAATATCGGCTCTGGTCGAGGCATCATGACCCGGAGGTGTTATGATATTGGCACGGAAAATCCGTCCCTTCTGACCCTTTGAGGGGCCCTTCTGCGTCCAGTAGAACTTGCCTTCCTGAGGCGCGAGAGCAATACCGACGCACCATTGCGTGTGGTCCTGGAAGCCGAGCGTCCAATCTCCGTTGCGGATCAAAGTTTCGAGCCCGGAACCGTCCACGTTGCATCGAAATACTCGCAAACCTTCACGGTCCGAAAAGTATATCTTGGAGCAGTCATCGTCCACGGCGATCTGTTTGGGGGTGTGCACCATCCCGGGTGCGATGATGGTCTTGATGTCTGAGCCGTCAAGGTTGCAAGTCATGATGCTGCCGTCGTTCTTGTTTGGCACACCCATGTTGCCCCAGATGAGCTTGCCGTTAGATGGACAGATGGCGATACCGTCCGGCATGGGCTGGCGCTCCACTATGGTACGGAGCGGAGTCTTGCCGTCTGCACTTCCGACAAGAATCCGGCCGCGTTGATATACCACTTCAGGGTCGTTGTTGAGGCCGAGGTCAAGGATGTACAGGGATGGGGCGTGTATATTATCGTAGGGGTTCTGCTCCTCCCCGGCTGTCTTGGTACTGTGGCCCGGCGGGTAGAGACCTCCTTTGCTGCATTTGGCCCCGAGTTTGCCCTCGTCTATGAACTTTTGGAGATACGGCAACACGCCTCGATCTTCCAAATTGCGTTCTCGGATGTAGTGCTGCTCAATCAGAGACACTGTATCCAAACCAACCGAATCCATGAGTTCACAGGGAGGAACAGCGTTCTTGATGAACATTTCCGTCCACACAGAGTCGAGCTCTTCTGGCGACGCAACACCCTCGGCGAGAACCATCAAACACTCGCGCTTAATGGCAGCCCAGACACGATTGAGAATGAAACCCGTGGATTCCTGATGAGCTACCACAGGAAGCATGCCTGATGCCTTGAACTGCTCCAGAAGGAAGGGGAAGATCTCTTGGTGCGTCGTGCCGCTGGTCATGAACTCAACCACCCTGATGTCAGGTGGGATATAATAGTGTGTGTTTAGCATCCTTGCGGCCGTCTCGGGCTTTACTTTTGCCGCGATTTCTCGTGATTTGTAGGAAGACGAGTTTGAGGCGAGGATGGCATCGGGTCTCACAACCTGTTCGAGTTCGGCAAAGGTCTTTTGTTTCAGCTCCAACTTCTCAGGGACACACTCAATGACCAACCAAGAATCTTGGACGGCGGATTTGAGGTCTTGGAACCCCTTCACCGAGACTTTGTCGGCGCTGATGGCCGGTTTGTACCTCCATAGTTCGTTCTTGATGAATTGGAGGGCTCCATTGGTCTGTTGAGGGTCCGGATCTCGAATATGAACGTTGAATCCGGCAGATGCCCAACATGCGCCTACGCGGCGACCTAACACTCCGGCCCCGAGGATGCCTACGGATCTGTTGACGGTTGACGGGGGCTTCCACTTTGTCATGGTGGTGAGTTTCGATCCAGGGACCAGGAAACAACAGAGGACCAAAAGGAACGGCAACAGCTGATTTGAGAGACGCCATCTTTATATCCTCCCTTCAGGGGGTCCCAGAGTCAACTCCGTAGCGCTCAACTTTATTCTCACCGTTTTCAACGGCCAGAGCGCAGTCCCTGCGTGCTATAGTTCTGCATTGCATTGCGTCAGCTCGACATCACCGAGATGGTCATCTTTTTTTCCACGAAATGAGGTATTGTATCTTGGGTGACCCTGAAATATTAATAAACTAAAAAAAAAAACTAAAAAAAAAACAGTTGATTGCAATTTGTGCTGAAGCCTTTTAGAAACTGCTGCCAAAGTCAATTGGTTCCAGTTCTCGATATGGAAGTTCCAGTTACAGTCAGAAAGTCCAACAAGGTTCTCCCTGTGTCAAAGTGGGTTTCCCCCAGACCCGTCTCGACGCGCCAAGACCATGACCGCACCACGGCACCACGGGCGAACCCCGTTCAGCTGCAAGCAAGAACCCCTAACCTCGGCTTCTTGTTGAACCACCGACTGGGCACCTGTTCTCCGCGCTTTGCGCCTGCACTACCTGGATATCACTCGGCATTGTTGAATTGGCAGAAGGGGGGAAAAAAGGCACATGTAACAAATGTGAAGAAAGTGTTTTTTCCCCGCGCGAGACGATGCAATTACCCTCACCAATACCCAAACCACCATTACCAGAGATTCACCTTCAACCGCGACGATGAGCGACGACTCCAAGGGGGCAACAGCCCCTTCTACCTCCACCGCCATCACCAAACCGCAACCGCAACCGCAACCCCAAACAAACACAAACTCCTTCGCCGAAGCCCAACAACGCCTCGCCGCCCGCCGTCTATCCCGCGAACGCGCCTCGGCGGCACTAGTCGAAACACAGCGCTCCGAATCCAAACTCCGCGCCCGCATCGCCGCCACTCAATCCCCCTTACTCCGTCGCATCGGCACGTCCTCCCTCTCCCTCTGGGACGCCATATCCAGCCGGGAAGGAACCCGCCCCGCCTTCCGCGTCGGCCAGGTAGACGCCGAACTCCTAGACGAAGAACTGGTCGACCTGCTCAAAAACCAGGTAGGCGACGCAGTCAGGTACTTTGGCGGCGGCGCCGCATCGGGAGGAAACAACAACAGCATCAAGCACGACTGGGAAGCGGAGATCGGTCTGCTGCTGCGCGCCGTCTTGTTCAAGTTGACAGTGTGGGATAACGACGCGACCTACGGCGCTGCGCTGCAGAATTTAAAGTACACCGATGCGCGCGCTAGAGACGGGGCGGTGTTGATCGCGCCTAGCAAGTGGCAGAAATCATTGTACGGATTGACCACGGTCGGAGGGAGGTATTTATGGGCCAAATGGGAGAATTGGTTGCTGGAGCAGGACGACGGGTTCGATGAGCCGAGTCCGAGGGTGCAGAGGCTGTCCAGGTGGACGTCAACCTTGGGCACCGCGCACGCCGCTGCGTCGTTTGCTTCGTTTTGCGTGTTTTTGTTGCAGGGGAGGTACAGAACCCTGTTGGACAGAGTGTTGAGGATGCGCCTGGCGCCTCCGACGAGCCAGGTCAGCAGGGAGGTGTCGTTTGAGTATTTGAATCGGCAGCTGGTGTGGCACGCCTTTACCGAGTTTTTGTTGTTTGTTTTGCCCCTGGTTGGGATTAACAAGTGGAGGAGGTGGCTGGCGAGGACGTGGCGGAAGACCAAGAAGATTATGAGCACCACAGGCGGCGAAGCAGGGGCCGAGAAGAAGAAGGGGGAGTTTTCGTTCTTGCCTGAGAGGACGTGCGCTATTTGCTATCAGGATCAGAACACGGCAAAGAACGAGAGCGAGCTGATGGCCCCGTCTTCGAGCGGCACTGTCGGGTCTGCGCAAACTGACATCACGAATCCTTACGAGACTATTCCTTGTGGGTGCGTTTACTGCTTCGTCTGCTTGGCGACGAGGATCGAGAGGGAAGAGGGTGAAGGATGGACGTGTTTGCGCTGTGGTGAGCTCGTCAAGGAGTGCAAGCCGTGGAGCGGAGATGTATTACAGCCTGCGCCCAAGTCGCCGGCGACGAAGACGGTCGTCTTTGCTGATGATGTTAAGGGGTCGGACGATGATGATAGAGCGAGCAACTCGCAGGTTCTCGTTAGGAGGGATAATTCAAGTGACGAGGAAGAGGAGGAAGAGGAAGAGGAGGATGCCGGGAGAAGCTTGGAGGATCTCCGCGAAGTAACACCAAGCGCATCGTCCAGCGTGTCGTCAAGTCAAGCTGACGATGATGAGGACGAGGATGATGATGGATCTGACGGTTCGGATTCAGAAGATTACGAGGCAGAAGAAGATGAGTTGGGTGAGGACATGGATAATTAGATAGCGTGGAATGCCAAACAAACAAGCATCACGTTCAAATATGTATGTACAGTCAGTAATTACAAGCAGCAAGGCGCAGGAAAGAAGCAAGCAGGCAGGCAATCATCACATATGCCATTACAAAAAATTTCAATTTTGACACCCGTTTTTCTGTTTTTTTTTTCTTAATTTGTATTTCGATAATCTTTCTGAAGTTATGAATCTATCCATTTTCGCTAGGTACTTGTGTGAGTTTGCCAAAATCAACAACCCAAAAAAAGGGGCAAATGCCAAGACTTTGATGATGGTGTCAAATTTTAGAGGGAAAAAAGAACTCCACAAATAAAAAAAAACATACAACACCAGGGATTCCCCAGTGGTCACCCACCTGAGTACTAGTCTAGCGATTAGCAGTTTATCTAGGGCAGAGCGGACGGGATGCCGAGTTTTCTACTATCTATGGTCGTATGTGCTTGATGTTTTCACAACTTTGGTAGAATATTGTTTGACAATTTGTCGGTTGTGATGCTAAGTGTGTGCGATGGATGGCCTTTGTCAACGGCATGTGTGACTACACGAGAACTTTGCAAAGCACTTGAGCTTTTCGAAGATCTGTGTATCTTGGAATGGAAGCGGGTTTGAGTTCCATCATCGTTTAATTAAGGCCGCTGTGGCCCTACTATCACACGACGATGGGTGTTGCTCCTCCCCTGTTCAACCGGCGCGGCAATTCATTCATGCATGCGAGCGGAGGAACATGAGACTGCGGTATCCTCTTTTAATGTTTTGATATGAGTCCAACCAGCCAAAAATAAAGTCTATAAAAGCAAGATAGGTTCCTACGTGATAGGAATTAGTACTTGAGTATCCCGAGTAAATCAGGTAGACGGTTGATAAGCCATCGGCTATCAATGTCTAAATAGGCCATGTCTACTTGTTGTACAAGAAATTGGCTTATGAGATCGATAAAAATAATCTTAGGTATAGAGCCTGGGTTTCGAAGCTTTATATATATCCCTCTTCTCTTCTGGTGCTTCTCACGGTCATTGTGTGTGTGTGAGGATCTCAACAATTTGATCATTTCTGATATCATAGCAAGGCATGGTTTCCGGAGAAAGTACAGTATTCTATTTAGGCGGGAGAAGATCAGTACCGAAAGCCTGGCAAGAATGTTGCTCTGCCAAATGTGGAAATTATACCAAGAATATACTACCCAAAGAAAAAAAGACAGAAGCCCAGGGCAGGTTGAACCGGGCCTTTCTATTTCATGCACTGGTCTACACGGAGAAGCTCGTCACCCTATTGCCAGGACGAGAGAAGAGATGAAGACTACCGGGCAAATTGCTCTTGAAGATGAGCCGAGCTAAATTACTTCGCGGGAAAACCAAGACCCCCCAAAACAGAGTTCAAGCAAAATTGCATGTGGCCCACGTTCGAAGTACCAGTTCACCGATGTACCGGGTTCCAAGAAATATTGACGCAAGACAGCATGATGATGCCATGTCAATTCAATCATCATATCTCCCCGAAGAGAGTCAAATGTTGTAAAATAAGGGGGCACATGACAAATTCACCAGATGTCGTTTCTTGGCATGCAAGCAATATCATCCAATTTGCCAGAGCCATGGTAACAACAAAATACAGAAAGGGGAAAAGGGGGCGGCGCTGTGATATCTGCCGTATTTCCCGCACATCCCTGGGCATCGATACGGGCCGATGCGTCCCTCAAGCTCTGCCGAACAACAAGACAGACCATGAACTAGCTGCAGCTGGCCCGAAGACGCCGATACCCGCATGTAGACACGAACCAACAAGAAGTTGGGACGTGCATTGATGTTTATTGCGCGCTTAAGGGTGGCACTCATGACGACCTCACCCCTAGTGACATCAACTCTGAACTTGCGACACGGTACTGATAATGTCAAGGAACATAAATGATACTTGTCTTGGCTTGTTGCTTCGCGAGTTGATGATAAGGGCTTCCTGTTCACCGTCCGACTGCATTTGATATTCCTCCTCGGATCACGGTGACGGAGGACCTATCAAGGTGGGCTCGAAACATCGTCACCGGTAGTGACAACTCACCGGCAGCCCGAGACTATTGATATCACCGTGCTTGTAGATCAACGTTGTTGGTGATATGAATTGCTTGTGCCAGGGCCATCAACATTGTGACATGGCTCTCTTGGGTGGGGTTCACCCAAGCTTCGTCTCAGGGTGGGATGGGAGATTGCAAAGTCGAACTTCCCGCCAATGAGGCGAGAGAACTGCCATCTTGGTTTTCAGCATGATTCACGCAAAGTAAGGGTGAGTTTCTTTGGAGGTGCGCCAGGCTCAGCAGGATGGAGGTGGAACCGTGCATGCCAAGGTTGGATATCAGGCCAGCTGATAGAAGAAGGAAAAGTGTTTGTTGAGACCTTACTCTCAGTATGGTAGGAACACCGAATCTGGACGACATGATGACGGAGTCGTGAGCCAGATATGGCATCCGGGAGCATTTTGGAGCACGGGGTGCTTCCTAGTCTGGGATAGTTAGCAAACATAGATCGTCAAATGTCCAACGGATGCTCCACGGCCATCATCTGCCGTAATAGTAGTCTGGTGGCAGGGAGTTGATTGCGGTCATGATGGTTGCGTATGTGAACGAGAGAAAGAATGTGTGAGAGTGGTTACCAATACGGCGGCACTGGCGCTTAAATTGTTCGCTGATTGGCGAGCACCTGGGCACGGTAGCCACCATCACGATATAGTCGCGAGAAACGCCAGTGTAACTGCGCCCCAACAGTCGAGGTCCTCTACCTGGTCCATTTAGGCCGCTTCTGAGACCGCGCACTGTACGGATGGTAGATATACGAATAAACAAATCCCTTGCCGGATCGCCGTGAGGTGCATGCCGGCGACGCCGCGCCAGATTGACAAGATGGCTAGACCTGGTTAGGATAAATGTCCCGGGGGAGAATTCCGAGAGATGATGGGCATCGCAGCATCCACAAATTACTACTTCTATGGGAGACTGTTGGATGGTTCATGGCTTGTTGCGCCCGGGTGCGGCGTCCGAGGAGCAATGTCGCCGTGGGTTTCGTGAGGTGTGTACATCAGCATACTGTGGATAAAGCCTGAAATAAAGTCTGTTGGCGTGCAGAAGACCTAAGCATGTTTGCGCCGCCGGAGAGATAGCCGAGTTGGTGCGGCCTTGGAATGTCAACACTGGGCTCTTCAGCGTATTTGCTTTGCTAGAGAACAAGGGAAGGTTTCAGATAGGGCTGAGCGAGGGTGCGGGTTTCTGGCCGGCTCCATATCTTCGAGAAGGACCCGGCGGCAAGAGGAGTTCACCCATTGTATCCGAGAAATCAGGTCAGCAAGAGCGGCCATCCCGATCTCGAAAACTGTTATTGTTGGGCATGGCACAGTGCCATATGCGTGGGGATGTTGACCATGTTGCCCGGCCCAGGTGACAGTTTGGGGCCTGTGGAGGGATACGCAATGCGAATCGGATGACCGTGCATTCTTGGGTCGGGAAAGGGCCTCTGTATTCGGAATAAATGGATGGAGGTGCCGGGAAAACGAGGTTGAAAGTTGAAACTTTTCCGTGTCAATTGAATTGGATAGGTAAGATACATAGCCACCGAATACTAGTTGGTGATGAAGATCAGATGATCATATATCTGTTTGCAAGCTCTCACACGGTGTTCATGTCGGCATGGCGGACGGTCAGATGCACGCTGCACGGAAAGCAAAAGGTATGCATGGAGTCACGACATATGGAGGAAAAGAAGCACGATGACAGGACCGAGATTCATGGAAAGATGATGCAGCGAATGGAAGCAGAGATCTAACAGATGCATCTCTAAATCATTTAATTGGTCAACGAGTCCCTGTGGACTCCATAGTGGGTCCAATCCCTCCAATCCAGAGCAACCTTCCAGGAGCTCTTGCCCTGATGAACTCTCCGGACTGGAATCGAATATGCGAAATCTGGAATCAACATCTTCAAATTTCTCAATTACAAACATCATGGAGTTCAACGCGGGCGAAGCAAACAGATACTTTTTTTCTCACCTTTTTAATGTTTCCGTTTTGTTCAAGTGTTTGTGATCAGAGGGCGGGCTAATTCCACGGATCGTCCTTTGAACGCTTACCGCCCCCGCAACAGAATGCTATCATCGATATTCATGTTCGATTCACCTGGACGGTACACCTCGCTGCTTCTCCCCTTTCTCGACCATAGTCAGATATAAGGCGGCTCTGCTCAAAATGTACGCCATATCGTATCTTCTGCCCCCCCCAGGTATCCGTTGGTGCTGAGGACCGAGAAATGGCTTGGCGTTGAATAGCAGTTAGTGGCTGCTACTGTGTGGTCAACTTGTGGCCGCTTGTATGCGGCCAGGCCATCAGCCTCAGTATCGTGCATCTGCCACGGACAAAACCGTGGCTGAATATGGTTCTAAGATCTCTTTTGGTCATTTGCAACTTATTCATGTATCCGGTTTTGGGGGTCGCGGTGGATGGACACATGGAATTGGATTTGGTACCACTGACATTGTGTTCCAGCTTGAGGAGGTCGGAAGCTCTCCCGCTATGTACTCCGCCTCTTGACTTCTGCAGCACCCCGTCTCACAAAGGCTTGCAAGACCGTGTTGTCTGTTGTGTGTTCCCGTTGTTCTTGGAGAGACGTTAGTGCGTCCCTGGGGGGTCTTGCACGGACAACATCCTGGCATGGCTGGTTCAGGTACGGGGCGGCAGGGTTCGATCGACTAGACCATTGTTTGGGCCATTTTGCCCTCTGCCCGAGATGACCTACGGCAGGATTATGGCGCAACGAGAGACGAGGCGGCCCAATGCCGAAGACGGTAGAGCTGTGGTGCGTCCTGCAGCCGTCACAGAAGCAACCTCGTTATCTCGCACTGTTCTAACCGACTACGGAGAAGGGAACCGGGTTGCTGTGGGAGACATGGACACCTATGGCCATGTGCGGCACACACGGAGGCAGGGAAGGTACTCTTCTTGCTTGCTTGCTCGCTATAGGCTCCAAGGTCCCTCCTTCTTTACCCCTGACCGGCCGCCCATTCAAGATTGGCGCAACCCCCAAGGTACCTGTCTAATCATCTGCGTGGAGCGCAAGTCATGGGGAAGGTACACGACTGTACATTGATCTTTTGGCTACAAGGTTGGTCGGCATCGACAGGTCTCCCCCCTTGAACTCTTCTTGATGGACACCCCAAGGTATTGTCCACCAACAAGACAGACTAGTCACCCAACGGCACTGCACTCCCGGCAGAGTCATACAGAAAGATTCAAACTCCATCGTTGCATTCCGTAGGAGGCTCTTTTTATCCCATGCACGGCAAGGAGGAGGCAGACATCGACCTTTCACACACAAGTCTCAAGTCTATAAAGAGCGCTATCCAGTCCGTCGAATACAGCACCTCATCATCACCATCATCACCATCATCATCATCATTATCATCACCATCATCACCTTCACCATCACTATCACATCAAACTCTACTACCATACACTTGGTTTAAAACACAAAACTCAACAACACATAACACTCATTCCCCCACACTATCCTACAAGATGTGCCAAGTCGTCGTTTGGTATTATACCGAATGCCCTCACCAACAGGAAGACTTTAGGCCATGTGCAGGTCATAGTCGGAGAGGCGGGAGGTGCGCAGAAGGTGTCACCTACATCAATCATACGGTTGATGGCTATTGTGATAATTGCTTGAGGGGCCGGACACGCAATCGTTAATCACTTTTTTCGGTGTAATATGGTATGAAACCTCTAGACATCTACTTCAATTCCCAGGATCCTAACCGATGGTCACAAAAGATGTTCAGAATACTATCCTACGGTTCATCGACACGAACATTAGGGTCTCTGGAAGTGGCTTCGACACCTGATGGAGGCGAATTTGGAGGAAGTGGAGGGCGAGAGCAAGCTGGCAATGGTCGTAATAGCGATAGAAAGGCGGGGTTGTGTATTGGCCGACACAATCCCTTTGGGAGGATGGTTTTATTTCTTGGATCCTGGAATTTGGTTCCGACGGCTGGTACTGTCTGTCTTGTTTGCAGGATAGTTTCCGATTTTCTTTTTCTTTTGTTTCCTTTTTCTTCTGTGAATGTTTTCATTTTCTCTTTGTTACATAGATCTTCGAGTCACTCTCTGTCTTCAGCGCGCTGAATTACTATCACCATGGTTTATTATTTGAAGTCCCTAGCAAGATCTTGCCATTCTGACCTTACCCACCATCTCGCTCACCCCTGAGCTGACAAGGGATGCTCCTCCTGCTCAACGGGCCGAGGCGAAGGGCAGGATGCTGATTAGGTCGCGGCCCCCCATCTCCCCACCAAACCAGAACTTCTGGTCTGAGTGTTTGCCTGATAAATCAGAATTGGTTAACGCATTGAAGCCCGGCAATTGGCCAATCATTCAGAGGCTAGGTCGGAAGCCTAAAGTGAGAACACCAACTGTTTGAGGACGTGAGAATTGCGGCATGATTGGACAGGCATTTTCTGAGCGAACGCAGGGCAATAGAAAATCAACACGGAAACTTTTGACACTTCCGACGGGTATCCCGCGGGCAAGCGCATTGGATTCCCTCAGTAAATCCCCCGAATGTTTGTTTGACAGAACAGTTACCCCGGGTGATCCTCAAAAGCACATGGCAAAAATGTCCGTTTGTGTTGCGTCGGAAAGAAAAAAAAAAAAGGGAGGGGGGGGGTCGACGGTGCAAAAGGACCCGACGGTCTTGGATAATTCAATGATTTGCGTCCATGGCAAGAAGGGAGGCGCGTGGCTTCTGGCCTTTCGAGGCTGGCCCCGGGGAATGGCGGGCAGCAAGAGGGTGCAGAGAGGTGAAGTCACATGAGTGCCCAGACCACCTGTGGAAAAGTACCTCACTTCTGCTTGATGCGGGAAGGATCAAATAGCCAAGCCAAGCCGAGCTGCAGCACGCACCAACTCCAGTTTACTCCACAAGGTTCATCAGCCACGGCCAATGTGGGGTAATTTCTTGTTCGTTCTCAGGGCTTGGACTTTTTTGACTTTTTTTTTCATCTCGTCTCATTCAACCCACTCGCTCACTCGCCGGCTCACGGCCACCTTGCAATCCACAACGGGCTGGGCCGTTCCGGCAACGGTTGGACTGCAAAGCAACAAACAAATCAAACAGAGTACGAACGGTGGCACAAAAGACTCGAACTGGACCACCACTCGGATATGCAGCAGGCTAGTTCCCAGTGAATACGAGCTCGTTCACAGTGGTTGATAACCTACACCATCCGCGGCGGGTTTGTTAGACAAGAAAGTAAGACGCCCCCAAGAAAACAACCGTCCGCGAATGCCCGATACCGTTGACAACACCCAGTATGAACCTCGCGCCCCGACAGTGCGGGGGCCAGATACTGCCAAACAAAGGATTGGAATAGTGAATACAACAAGTCACACAAACACATTGTGCCCACTGCAGCCCCCAGGGTTCCGCAGCAGCAATTAACCCCAAAATACCTCTGGTATCTGGGTCAGCAGGACATCTGAATGCCTTTCCATTTTCGGGTATTCATGAGTAGCACCACCCAAATCAGCTTGCCGTTGCTGTTTCTGTTGCTGATCCCCAAAGGTCTCGGATGGCTCCCAGCAGATTGCACAGCATGCAGAAAAAAACTGGACCAAAACAAGCTTGTCAGACAACACCACCGGACGTCACAAGGGGCAACGCTCTTGTCAAGAAAAAGCACGGTCCGTGGGTTGTTGGTCAGGAAGCGCGGCTCTGCCGCTTCATCTGCCGCGATCTACCACAAGATACAGCCAGTCCTGACAGGCCACCATACACCACATCGACGAAACAAGATGTTGAATAGGCGCAGGTGGCGTTTTCAACGCCGTGGCCAATCGGTGGGCTAATCATGGCACTCATTCGACACTGTAGGACAAGCAGCTGCCTGTCCTGCTTTTTTATCTACCCATCTGACAATTAACCAATCCCCCCCAAAGGAGACATTTCTTGTAGCCTTTGGCGAAATGAACGTGTCGGAGGCAACCGATGTTCAAAAGATACTTCCGGATACATTCTCCATTCTCATGACACTTTTCACGCTCCCTTCGATCGGCTGCATATACCGCACGTCTCAGCCACGATTTTTATGCAAGATTGTATGCAATCAGAAATCTGCCAGTGGTTCAGCCGGACCCGACAGTCTGGAACGCTAGTTAAAAGGGGAATAGCGCCCCTTTAGATGCAATATCTCGGCCGCCTGGGGCATTTGTGGCTGATCAGAACGGGACTGTGGGAACTGCATCCATCTCCCATTCACCATTTACACTTCATCATCGCCATCTCCTCAGATATACCAACTACACCAGCGCGGATCCTTAATTCCGGTTTGTTACTCCTCCACCAATAGGTGGCAATGCGCGATGAGGATGAGATAATTTACAAAAGAAGACAAAAAAAACGTCTCAGTCATTTATGTACATACTAGTTTGGGCCGCGGGAAACGCGGCCGCGACCTGCAGTGTCACAACGCCTAAGGCTGAGCAACGACCACACCTTCCATATCACACCTAGAAACTCCCCAAAGTCACCATACTATGCCGTCTTTATATCAAGGCTACCCACCTTGAGCCTCCTCTAACAATTTCTGAAAAGGGAAGGGGTGATTAATTGACCAATCAACTTACACCATTCTCTCCTTTTCCGCCTCGGCCTCCGGCTCCGTCATTGAATCCACATTCCCGGGGCGTATACTAGACCATAAACCACCATTTTTGACGCACATGCGCGAGACACACAGGGGAAGGGGAATGAAGTGGGGAGCCCCCCGTGCCTTATTCATGTGAGGACGATCATCCAGGAGGCTGCTGCTGCGGGCGAGCGAGCGAGCGAGCGAGTTCCTCGCACGTCATGCGCCATACATCACCAACTGAACCCTCTCGGTGAGCACCGTCGGGCTATGGCTATTTTTCATCCCATCCCTTCGGGCGGACAGGGACACCAAAAGGCTACCTCGGGTACCTGCCAACCCTCCCTCCCTCCCTCCCTCCTTGACGCACACGCTCCCCAAGTGACGTTCTTCACCCACTGACCATCCCACCCGCACATCACACACAGTATGTAGATAGGCAACAGTACCCGGCAGACTGGTAAACCATACGACGATCAGATCCAACTGCATTGCATTTCGACTCACACCGTCGCCGTCGACTTTGCAAAGCTCAACATAGCCACCCCAAACAACCAACTTGACAATGACACATCATGAAGGGAGAGAAACTGTGTGTGTCTCGTGCAGGAGGTCTGTCTATCATCGGCCGGCGCCGGTAGTATGAGGCTCAAAAACGCATCGTCGTCATCACTATCATCCTGATTAGGGAACGGGTGACTGACTCTCGGGCCAGAGAGATCCTGACGTGACATGTTTAGAGCGTCTGATCACTAGTCCAGTCCAGTTAGCGGCTGTGCTAATTCTGCTGCAATCAACTTCACTCTGCCTCTCTCTCATAACTCCTAGAATTAACTTACTCACAATATGCTCAATCCCTTCCTCCGGTACGCAGTGACAAGCAACCGTGATGAAGTTAAGTAACTCGACTCACGGCTTAGAGCTTTCGATCCTGAAGTTGATCTGATTGATCCTAAAGCTTCCTACACAGCCACCATAACGACCTCCCTCCCTTCCACCGTCTGTGACTTTACCTTCTGGTGTTGTATCCACGGAAAGAAGAGACCTTGTAGAAACTGAAAAGTCCTCATATGAACAAGATAAACACGCAAGAGAATTGATTCCCACATACATAACATGTTGTAGATATCTACCGCCCATACCACATCAATAAATACACATTACTGCTAAACATGAATATGCATACAAACATACATGCATACACACATAGAACAGAACGCAATGCTACTACACACCGACAAAGAAGAAGAAAAAGAAATAAAGCGCATTAAATAATATCTATTTCTCCCTTGAAAAACGCCCCAGAAGGTAAGACAGTCAGTCTAATGCCATCTCAAATATCATTTTCCTATTGCCTAAAACCAAAAAGAAGAAGAAAAAAACACCGAATTCTCAACCTAAAATATATAAAGAAAGCTCAGAAAGGAGAAGAGAATGAATGCATTGTGTTGTTTCAGAGAAAAATGATGACGAGAAAATAAAAAGGGCAGGGTGAAAGATAGGTAAATACAAAAATGGCCCTCCTCGCGAAATTTTTTAATTTTTTTTTAAAAAAAAAATTTAAAAAAGATTAAGAGTCTAAATCGACATCAAGATATTCTAAAATGAACCTTATAATATTACAATACAATCATCATCATCATCATCATCATCATCATTGGATAAAGTTCCTGTATATATGTGTGTGTGAAGCATGATTTTTTTCTATTAGCCATCTGTATCCTTATTTCTCTCTCTCTCTCTCTCATTATTATCCATCCATCACCACAACAAATACCCTTAATAAGAAATAAATCAAATAGGCTCAAAAATCACCACCACCATCATGATCATCATTATATCACACCCCCTCGTCTTCTCTTGTTTTTTTTGCATTTCATTTTTACTTTCTTCATATCTTATATACCCATTCTTTCATTTTCCTTCTTCCCCATTTTCATGCTCCCTCCCCCCCCCTTCTCTCTCTCTTTTGATGTATCAGGGAATAATAAGTATAAGAGAAAAGAAATATGCAACAGAAGAAGATAGAGAAAAACCCCCTTGCTCTAAGAAATTAAAACGCAGACACAGGCACAAAAAAGTCAAACCATCCACCCTAGCCCCTTTCCCGCTTCCCGCTCAATTTGTTTCCCATTTATATGATTTCCTTTCGCTACCCCCCACCCCCCAAATATACCATTAAGCAAACATCCCAAACATACGTCGTCCTCTCATGTGTCATCCCTTTCTTTCTTTCTTCCTCTTCCTTCGTACACCTCCTCAAGAGCAAGCCTGTGCCCTCAATCCCCCAGTCTCTTATCAATCCAAAGCCGTCACGAATGAAAAACCAAAAAAAACCATGCTCAATCATTCTTGGGAGACGTAGGAGAGCTAAGGAAAGCATAACGTTAGTCGAAGCTTATGTTAATAAATATTAAAAGATGAAACTTACTATGAATCATTGTTCCCACCAGTAGGGCCGCGGCCAGGAGTTCTAGGTGAGAACGCAGGCGACGTCGGCGAGTATCCTGGGCTTGTTGGGGACATGTGCTGGCCTGGAGACCGCTGGTAAGTCGGACTCGTAGGCGAGTAGGCATCTGGCGACGTGGGCGACCAAGTCGGCGAGGCAGGAGAGTATGAAGGCGAAGTGGCCTGGAAAGCCGGCGAGGCCGGACTGTAGCTCGGGCTCGTGGGCGAGTATGACGGAGAGGTGGGCGACTGGAAGTTGCCCGCGGGCGATGTTGGAGAGTAATGGCGAGTAGCGGCCGGTGAAGCAGGGGAGTAGCTGGGCGAGGTAGGACTGTAATTGGGGCTGGTCGGGCTGCCCAGACGCATCATGGGCGAAGTAGGCGAGAATGATGGTGACGATGGGCTGAACTGTGGGCTGGCAGCAAAGCGGCTGCCACCATCGATGAGAGGAGATGTAGGAGAGTATCCAGCAGGCGAGGATGGCGAGTAAGCACCGTAGGTTCCAAAGGGGGAGGTAGCCGATGGACTAAATGGGCTCGTAGGACGCGGGCTGGTCGCGTAGGGGTTGACGGTGCTTGAACCGAACCCGGTACCATACTCCGTGCTGAATCCTGATGGCCCATCAGCTGGTCCGCTCTGGATGGGAGAGAAGTTGCCACCCAGACTGGTGGGCGAGTAGGACCCGAGATAAGCGTTGTCCGCAAGAGGAGAACCAGTGTCATAGGGTGTGGCCGCACCCTCGGGCTGGGTGCCCTTGATAGTCATACCAGGCATGAGGTTCATGCGAGAGTTATCTGAGATGACGGTCTCGAGCATCTTGGGGTCGAGAAGAACGTCAAAGTGACCTGTCCCCATAGGTGCCATCTGACCCAGCATGACGTTTTCGGAGATACCACGGCAGTCGTCGAGTTCACCGACAGCAGCAGCCTCAAGGAGAATTTCGACTGTCTCTTCGAACGAGCAACGCATCAGAGCACCAGTATCTGCGCGGTTGATACCGTGACGTGTCACAGCAGCAATGCTTCCACGGTATGTCATGACATCAACGAGAAGGGCCAGATGGCGATGATTGACGTAGGAACCGTCGAAAGCCAGCACCTGAGTCAACTCACCCATAAGGGCTGAGCGTGCGGCTTCAATCCCAAAGACATCAACGATCTGGTAAAGGTCGTTGGTAGAAGTACGCTTGGTGTCAACGCCATCGACGGTCAAAACTTCTCTGAGCGATGTGCCCTGCGTGTCGAGGTACCACTCACAGCATTCAGGGTACTTGTCCTTGTTTGCAGACTGAGAACCATCAGGAAGAACGGCAAGCTTGGACATCTTGTTCAAGAAAGCACGCTCGATACCCTCAACACCGCGAAGAGTGCAGCTATCCAGGAGATGCTTCTCCAACTTCTTGAGCATCACGTCGTCTTCGACAAGGTTGTTGCCATCCTCATCCTTGTCATCGTCGCCCTTACGGAGTACACGGATGCGAACAACCATCTCTTCGGCGTTGTTATCGCTGAAGATAACTGCAATGTCATCCTTGTACTCCTGCTTGATCGCAGCAGCAACATCCTCGACCCGCAGACCCTTGTCGAGCATCTTTTGGCGGTCGAGGATGATTCTCATGAGCCATCTAGACTGGGCGTCAATGGGCTCACTGGCTGACTGGTCGCCAATGAGGTAGTAGGATTCCACAAGATCCGAATCCTCAGGAATGACGGTCTCCGTGATGACAGGATCGTAGTATATTTCAGTCACGGCGGTGACAGAGCGCAAGTTGGTGTGCTCGACAAGGTTACGCATTTTCTTCGCCTGCTCTTGAGTGGCATTCGGTGAGTCAAGATAAACAACCATGGATGGAGTCTTGATATCCTTGGCCACGTTGAGAATTTCCTTGAGACGGGGGACACCGAGCGTGACATTCTTAGATGACACACCAGCAAAGTGGAATGTGTTCAGTGTCATCTGAGTAGCGGGCTCACCAATTGACTGTGCGGCCAAGACACCGACCATTTCACCAGGGGCAACCATGGACCTGCTCCAACGGTTCTCCAGCTCACCAAGAATATGTTCAAAGGCAAGCTTGTTGAGGCGGTGATCGACAGCAAGACGCTTGAACGCCAGACGAGACCGCAAAAGGATCTTGTACAACATGGTTGCGTTGTAATCGGCTTCCTTTGAGATGGGATCACCGCCTCTAACGATGATCATGCGATTAAGCAGGGCCTGGACCGGAGGAATGACATCCCTGGGGGTAAGATTGCTGCGCTGGTTAGGGTCAACCTTGAACAGCTTCTTGGCCGCCTCGATCATACGACCAATGTTGAGTGGGAGCTGCATCATGTCGTCGTCACGCTTCTTGTAGTTGATCTTGCGAACGAGTTGCCGATCGGACTCCAATTGTTCATACTCCTGATCCAAAAGTTCCTGAACAAGCGGATCACTGACCAAATCTCTGCCGTACTCCAGTGCTTCAAGGGCATCGTGCGATGAGGACTCGTCCATGACGTCGATACGGAAACGCTTATCGAAGGCGTTGTTGGACAAGTTCATGTGGTCCATCTTTTGCTTCTCAATTGCGATACCGTCCAGACCATCTTCACCGTAAACGAACTGAATAATATCACCGAGCGAGTTTCGCACGGTGCCGTCGTAGTGAGCTTCAGCGTCTTCGAGGGCCTTGACGAGACGACGTTGGATGTAACCAGTTTCGGCTGTCTTGACAGCAGTATCAATCAAACCTTCTCTACCAGCCATGGCGTGGAAGAAGAATTCAGACGGGGTCAGGCCGCGAAGGTAGGAGTTTTCAACGAAACCACGAGCTTCCGGTGAGTAATCATCCTTGGTGAAGTGGGGGAGCGTGCGGTACTTGAAGCCGAAAGGAATACGCTTTCCTTCGACAATCTGTTGACCGACCAAGGCAGTCATCTGAGAAATATTGATAGAAGAACCCTTGGAACCTGAACTAGCCATTGTCACAGCGTTGTTATGATCCTTTAAACTCTTCTGGGTGGTAGTGCCGGCCTTGTCACGGGCAGTGTTGAGAGCTGCCGACACCTTGTTTTCGAACGTCTCACGGACGTTCATACCGGGTAGCGCCTCGAGCTGGTTGTTGGTAGCCTGGGATGTGAGATCTGCAACAACCTTTTTCTCGTGGTTGATATGACCCTGTACGAGGTCGATGGTCTTAGCATCGGGAATCGTGTCGCCAATACCAATGCTGAACCCGTTGTGCAAGAGCCAGTAGTTGACCACACGCTGGCACCCATTAAGGAAATCCATAGCGCCGGAAGCGCCGAGTTCGTTGTAGCAGAGGTGGATGATGCCACCGCCTGTAGCTCCAACACTCTTTTTGCTCAAGAGACCGTACATGAGTTGACCTTGCTGAATGAGAAGACCCTCGTCCTTGAGCGGGTTGTTCTTCTCTTCACCGTCGGCACCGGTATGCAGATTGATAATCTTGGGGATGACCATGCTAATAATCTGCTTGCCGGTCCACCTTGGCCGAGGCTTGTGGATAGCAGGGACGGGAATCACACCGTCCCACTCGGGCACCCAGAGCATGATATTCATGACTTCCTCCTTGGTGATAAAAACATCACGACGGCAGAGCTTGTATACACCAGCCAGGGTGTCTTGGACAATACCCATGAGAGGACCGTTTCGCTGGGGTGACACGATATTTAGAGGAACCATGCACAGCTCTCTGATTTCAGCACGAGTCTCTTCGGTTTGAGGAACATGCAAATTCATTTCGTCACCGTCGAAATCGGCGTTGTAAGGAGATGTGACAGACAGGTTGAGTCTGAAGGTCGAGTAGGGCATCACCCGCACTCTATGACCCATCATGGATTCCTTGTGAAGCGAGGGCTGACGGTTGAAGATGATATAGTCACCGTCTACCAAATGACGTTCAACCTTCCAACCGTATTCAAGCTGAAGTTGGCCGGCGCGCTTGTGATGCCGAAGGTCGATACGAGTGCCATCAGACCGGATAACGTACTTGGCACCCGGGTGCTCGTTGGGACCATTCTTGACATACTCTGTAAGCTTGGCGATGTTGTACGGCGTAACCGTCTCGGGGTAGGTAAGGGTACGGGCGATGCTTCGTGGCACACCGACTTCATCCAGGGAGATATTGGCATCGCCAGTAATGACGGTGCGGGCAGAGAAATCCACACGCTTTCCCATCAAGTTACCTCTAAGACGCCCTTCCTTGCCCTTGAGGCGCGCGCGGATAGCCTTGACTGGTCTGCCGCTCTTCTGCAAAGCCTGTGGCTGACCAGCGATATCGTTATCCATATACGTAGCAACATGGTATTGAAGCAGATTTTCGAAATCGGTAATGATGTGCTGAGGTGAGCCCTCCGTGATTGCCTGCCGGACATTGCCGTTGGCACGAATGATATCACCGAGCTTGTAAGTCAAATCGTCCTCGTTTCTCATTCCCGTGCCGGTGCCGTCCATAGATATACTGGGGCGAACAGGGGGTGGGGGGACTGGAAGGACAGTGATGATCATCCACTCTGGCCGAGCTTGGTGGATGTTGAGGCCAATGTCGATCATCTCTGCTTCAGACATGCGGCGGAAGATGTTGAGAGCCGCTTCTGGAGTAACGACCTTCTTCTCTTTGGTCTTCACACCCTCTTCGTCCTTGTGCTCAGTCTGGGCCCAGAGAGTGAGAGCCTGTTGACGAATGACGGGCTGAGGATTGCCGCACCCGCCATGACCTTCGCCTGGGGCGGGTTGCCCGTCCTCGCCCTTGGCGACCGGATCGTTCTCGCACACCTTCTTGCCCTTGCAAATATCCCAAACTCGCTTGAATCGAACTTTGGGATCCCGGACCTTCATTGCAGAAGCATAAGCCGGATCGGACTATCAGATTGGGTTAGCCATGAAGAACACAAGAAAGTCTACCCTTCTAGGTAGGGTGTACTAACTCTATCTGCCAACACCTTGCTACAGTTGTGACAGACGATCTCGAGCAGTTTCTTTGTGCGCTTTATGAATCCGGGATGGTAAACGGGGCGAGCCAATTCTATGTGACCAAAATGACCAGGGCATTCCGACATGTTTTCGGTGCAGGTCTTGCACTTAAACTGACGATCGACTGAGCCGAGAAGGGGATCGTTGAGACCACCATCGCGGGGCTTTGTTCGGGTCTCATCCATAGTCTCGGGGTAGACGATGTGAGCTACGCTCATGGCCTTGATTTCCTCGGGAGACAAGAGACCAAACTGGATCTCTTGAATCGTTCGGAGCGGCGCGCTCGAATGTGCGAAAATGAGGTTCGCCATTTTGATGCAGACCAATGGTCAAGATAATGCGGGGAATATCGGTGGGTTGGGTGGTAAATTGGCGAGAAAAGAAAAAGGGCAGCTGTCGGTGAAGCCGCAGCAGGCGCGAATGTCGCGATGGGAGCGGGCGCCCGCCAAAAGTCGATAAATAAGTTGAAATGTCTAGCGAAGAAAGAAAGAAATTATGTTCAAATCGCTCAAAATCGATGAAGCAATCGCCGCGCGATGAAATTGGCGATGCTTGGTGAAGTGGCCAGTGATGGGTTCTCCTCCACTACGCTTCCACAGGCCCCGTCGGCCCCAAAGGAGCGATCGTCAAGATCTTGCTACCTCCAGTATCGCGATTCCCTGAGAAAAACCGAGTATTCTCAATTATCGCCGTCGTCAAATTCGGGATTCCTGTCGGGCGGACACTGGCGACAAGAATCGGGTGCTGGTTGACGCGTGTCGCGATGGTCGTGATGAAGTGGTTGGGGTGAGGGTTCTGGAAAAGAAGCGAATGGCGCATGCTGGTGCTGAAAAGTTCAACCTGACAAAGCGACGCGGGCCGGGGGCGTGGGGCTAGCCTGTTTTGGTTATAGACCCACTTCTCCTTCGAAGCACAGGCGAGGTGTGGAGCACCAAAAGCTACCTGGTTCGCCCCCCACAAACAGGCAGTGGGCAGGTTGCTGAAAAGTCAAGCAGCCCACTGGTGACGCGGTGACTCGATCAGGGCTGGGGGTTCTCAGCCTCCAAGAACCGCCCCATATTTTATTTCAAGGGTGCCAGATTTCTGATTCACCTGAACTTTTACACTTTTGCGCCATCCAAAACCTGCATCCATCTTTAAATTCTCCCGTCACTAAAGGGGAGGTAGGTGTTCAGTCATTCTCCACCTGTTCTAGGATATCCCCTTGCATTTCGCTGTTTGACTATGGGTTATTTACTACTGCATACGTATAACGTTTTCAACCTCTATCTTTTTCTGGATCGCCCTCCAGATTTCTTCTTCGCTGGAATCTTCTCCCCGCCCATCGCATCACCATCATCTTGATCGCCTGGACTCTTTCGTCGCAGTGTTCCAAAACCAACGTGGACCAACTCGTCCTCACTGTCGGACTCGCCGAGATCAAAAAGAATTGGCATCGGGAACGCATGGGTTGAATTTTCCTCGAGTCGGCCACCACCGCTCGCGACCGTGAGGACGTCGACATCCTCCTCCTCTTGATCTAGCCGTCGCTTCTGGATTTCCTCCTGCGGGTGTATGTCGAACTCGTCTTCCTTCTCGATATATTCGACATTGTCTTCCACCTCTGCGAAATCGGGCGCGAGTGCCGACCATTTCTGGGCCGGTGTAACAGACCAAATATTGATCCTCCCTGTTTCAGCACCGCATGCTACCAGGAGAGGCTTATGTGGGTGCCATTCTATGAATGACGATTCTTCCTTGGGCCCTTCCAGCATTCGTACCAAACTTCCGTGTCCTCTTTCCCAAATGTAGAGTTCGTGATTGTTATGCGCCGATGCGGCCACGTATTCTCCCGAAGCGCTGAAAGTAACATGTCCCCATCGCAATTTGTTGACTACATCTTGAAACTTGTGTTCAAGAGGCAACTGTATCGTGTCTGGGTCGAGATCCTCGGCCGATAAGTTAGGTACGTGCAAGGTTCGGATAATTCCGTCGTTGCTGTTGACGAGCAAGTCTTTGCCGGACTCAGTGAGCCTCAACGCAAGAACCGCACTCCTCTCCGCAATCTTTTCCGAGTAGATGATCTCCTGTGTCTTGGTATCTATAATATTGAGCCGCCCTTTGCTGGTCGCGGTCAAAAGATGATCGCCAGTCGCGGTATAAATAATGGCTGTTGTGGTTTGTTTGGGAAAGTCCGCTTCGCCTTCTCTTCGCTTCGGTACGGACGGTAGGGGATATTGAATCTCGGCGCGATCAGTGACATCGACAAGCACTGGGCTCGTTTCGAACAGGGCAGCAGCAAGCTGGTGACTGTTGAATGTAAGCTTCATATCGCATGCAAAAAAAAAATGGCACAGATTGTTTCCTAGGACGTACTGGTTCCAGGGATGAATCTCTGCCCCGTATACCGGCGCGCGAAACCGCACCTCGCGATACCTCTTGCCATCCTGAAGATCCCACAACACAGCTTTCCAACCTGTGCACACTGACAACAGATACCTTCCACATCGGGACCAGCTTAGCGACTGTATCTGCTTGGAATGTCCTCGGAGCTTGCGGGCAACACCCATGGTCTCGATATCCCAGATCACCACGGTGCCATCACCGCGTCCGGAAGCGAGGTAGTCGCCTTGTCGATTGAAGCGCACACATGTTGAGTGTCCTGATCGAATTGAGTTTGTAATGTGTTCGGGATAATCCTGAAGGAGGTAGTCGTCGGAAAGTAGCAGATTCATGGTGGGAATCCAATGTGTTGTTGTTGTCGAGATCGAAATTGGATTCCCAGAAATTGGAAAAGTTGGGGCTTGCTGCAAGGCAACGCTAGAACCCCGCTGAGCCGCGCTGGAGTGACAGGGATTTAGCGGCATTGGACCGGCAGATCCAACAGTTCCAGCGGGCTGCCAAGCACCCCGCCGTTGGTTCTCCAGCGAGCCTGGATCTTGGGCTTGTGTGCGGGGTCTCCCGTCTTTTAATTCTTTGAATGTGTCACAGTTCAGTTCGACAGGAACAAGGGGTTGTGTTCCTTTGACGAAGGCAAGAAGAAAATTTAGCATTACTCAAACCCACTTGATCTTTAAGTCTTATACGAGAAACCTTTGATATGGCGAACTCAAAGTAGGAATCCCAAGTCCGGAAAAAAAAAAAAAAAAAAAAAAAACCTATTGAAATTTATGCTGATTTTCTTTTCTCTGAATAAGATTCGAATATGTCAAGAATTTTGAACAGCCTGACAAGCTGCTCCCAAACACTTGGATCGTTGTGAGGATAGATGGAAGAGGCTTTACCAAGTATATCTCCTTCGGTGAAACTCGACACTTTTTGTTACTAAGCAGCTGACTTTTATCTCAAGATTCTCAACAAAATATGGGTTCGAAAAACCAAACGATAGACGAGCCCTTGATCTCATGAACGCTGCTGCCAAGGCGGTGGTGTCTGAGCTGCCAGAGATCACCATTGCCTATGGTGTCAGTGACGAGTACAGTTTTGTCTTTCACAAGACATGTTCTCTCTTCGAAAGGCGGTCGAGGTATATCCTCTAACCAGTTACATATTGGTTCACCCCGGACTAACGGGCCTAAAAGCAAAATCGTCTCAACCATCGTCTCAACATTCACAGCATATTATGTCTACTACTGGTCAACGTATTTCTCCGACACACCTCTCTCACCACCACTGCCGAGCTTCGATGGCCGAGCAGTATGCTACCCAACCGTTCAGAACCTGAGGGATTATATGAGTTGGAGGCAGGCAGACTGCCACATAAACAACCTTTACAATACCACCTTTTGGGCACTCATCCAGAAAGGTGGAATCGACGCCCTCGAAGCCGAAAAGATGCTCAAGGGGACCTTAGCAGCAGATAAAAACGAAATCCTCTGGTCCAAGTTCAATGTCAACTACAACAACGAGCCGGCAATATACAAAAAGGGCAGTGTTGTTTTCAGAGATGTAAGTTTATTCCTCAATAATTATCCGGCAGTATCTGACATTTGGGAACTAGTACGAGCTGGTCCAGCCTGACACTCACAACACGGCAGCAGAGGTCGATCAACAAGCGGAGCCAGTCCAGCAATCCAAGAACCAGTCAGAAAAGGATAAGAAATCACGGGCAAAGGCACAAGTCGTGGTAGAACACCTTGACATTATCAAGGATGATTTTTGGGACCAGCGGCCCTGGTTATTATCTAACAAACCGGGCAAAGGGAAGGCCTTGAAACAGACCTAAGGGCTATTGTAACCTCGATAAAAAAAATAAAAAATAAAAAAAAGGTCCCCAATATATCTCGGTTACTTTCTTGTGTGTCTCCCTCCGCAGACAAAAATCCCATCTCCAAAGGATTTGACAAGGCATAGTTAAACTGGGACGCCGGGGTATATTCGCTGCGCACATCCCGAGGTGCAGCGTCGGCATCAACCAGCCCGTCAACAGCCCTTCAAGAGAGCAACACATGAACCCTCTCTCCATTGAGTATATTCCTTAGTCCGCAGACTCAACCCCGTTCACCCAGACCCATTCTTCCCCTCCTTCTCTCCCCTCCTCATCCTCCTCTCCTCCTTCCTCGCCCTCCTCTCCCGCCTCCTCTCCCTCCTCTCCTCCTTCGTCTCCCCAGCCTTAACCAACAACCTAGCCGCCCTCTTCGCAACCTTCTTCTCCTCCTTCCTCCTCCTCCTCTCCTCCGCCTTCCTTATCCTCTTCTCCTCCGCCTTCCTTATCCTCATCCTCCTCCTCTCCTCTTTACTTTCTCTCCTGCTCTCCACCGGCGTACTCGCCCCACTGCCCTCTTCCTCTTCAGGACTCTGCGTCCCATCCAACAACCCGCCCCTAACAAAACAGGCATAAAGCCCCTTCGCGCCCGTGTATTTCCCCTGTTTTACCCCGCTGGCAATAACATCCAGCTTCCCCGCTTTTACCGTCTGCGTTAAGGTACCGTTTTTTGAAGTGTCCAGACCTTTGAGCTTCTGGTCGAAGGCGTCTAGCCACCACTGATCGGAGGTGTAATGGGTGTTGGTGCCTATGCCGCGGCCGTCGGTGTTTCGCGAGATGAGTAGAGGTTTTGCGAGACCGATCGAGTTGGATGTGTGGTGCAGGGTGTGGCCCTTGCCGCGCCACCCTTGGGATTTTAGGAGGGCGTGTGCGTCCATTTTTATTTTTATTTTTTTGGAGCGCAATGAATGATTGTTATGGGGTAGGGTTCATGCTGGGATTCGGAGTGAGAGGAATAGATGGGTGGGAGTATTGGAAACGGGCAAGTAGTCGTCGCGACGGATGGTGATGGATTGAATCGGATTGTATGTATGAAGGTTGCGATAAGAGAAATTTTGGCGGAGCGATAACGTTGAAATTCTGTTGTGGAGTGCCAGCTCTGCTTGGCGCTGTTGTTGTGTGCTTTATGTGGGGATTATGTAAGCTCCGATGTATAATCTTGGCAGGGGAAGGGGGAGGGAAGAAGCATCGTTTCTGCCTTTTGGGGGAAAAGTTTGTAAAAATTGGTGCTGGGCCTTCCATCTCGTTGGAAACTGGGTGAGCCATTGGAACGTACCTATGGGCCCTGACGGCCAACCACGTGCAAAAGAATCCATCAGCATACCCAAGTTCCCAGGAGGTCATGGTAAAGGAAGTTATATACTATACATGATATATACACAGACAATCCATTTATTTGGCCGCTCTAGTGTTCAAATCCCTCCTCTAAATCGTATCACCAATCCATGGAATCCATAGATCCAACCGAACTTCTAACTTCACTTTCCCCTCCCTTTATTTAGAACCCCGTCTCATCTCCACTGAAATCATCCTGAAAGACCTCCTTCACCAACATCTTCTTATTGATCTTTCCCATCGCATTTCTCGGGATGTGATCAACAACCCGCAACACCTGCGGGATCTTGTAGCTCGCCAACCGATCCTTCAGCGCCCTCCTCATCTCCAACGGCGTCCACTTGGTGCAGTGCTCCTTATCCAGTATCACCACAGCACCAACCTTCTGTCCCCACTTCCCACTCGGCACCGCCAACACCGCAACCTCAGCAACCTGCGGCAAGGCCAGCATTTCCCTCTCCACCTCGAGCGCAGAAACCTTCTCTCCGCCGCTCTTGATGATATCAGCACTCCTCCTTCCAAGGATGAAATACATATCCCCCCTCGTCCAATCCTTCTGCGTCGGAGCCTCGCTCTTCCCTGCCCCCTCAACATGCCTGCGAACCGCCACGTCGCCAGTCTTGAACCACATACCCTTCCCATCCTTACTCTCCACAAACTCCTTGGTCGTAGCATCAGGATTCCGCCAGTACTCGGCAAAAACCGTTGGACCGCGCAGCTGAATCTCACCAACCCGTTCTCGGCCATCTGCGTCCCTCTCCTGACCCTTTTCGATAACTTGGTGAGTGTCCACGTCTACGAGGCGGGCTTCCACTCCAGGTAGCGGCCAGCCCACAGACCCATCCACTCTGTCCTTCACATCCAAACCGCATGAAAGCGCCATCCCGACCTCCGTCATGCCGAACCGTTCCAAGAGAACATTGCCCATGCTCAATTCTGCCCAGGCGCACTTGATCGGTGTCGGTAGAGCGGCCGATCCGGAAATCGATAGCCGCAAGTTGGTTGGAGAAATAGCGGTGCGGGTAGCGGACTGCATTTCTGGGTCGAGACCCTTGTGCGTTGAGAGTAGGCGGGAGTAGATCGTAGGCACTGCAGTGAAGAAGGTGATCTTTTCCTGTCCGGTGGATACGGGGTCGTAGGTCTGATCGGGAGTGAGGAACGGGGCGGCGAAACGCTTCCATAACGAGTCCGCGTTGAACGGGAACATGAACTCAATGGTACTCCCTGAAAAAAGGGGTGTGAAGATGGCGTTGATTGTGCCATGAATGTGATGAAGGGGGAGAACGTGTAAGAGGTGGTCTTGAGGTGTGTATTCCCATGCCTGGATTAGAGAGCGGGCTTGAGCATTCATGGCTGCTTGGGGGATGAGAACACCTTTCTAGCGAGGAGGTCAGCATATCGAACGGCAAGCCACAATTGTACTGGAATCGGTCATACAGGTCGGTTTGTGGTGCCAGATGTATAAAGCATCATGCCGGCGGCTCCGGGCCCCGTCTTCTCCAGCGTAATCTTCTCATGAGCCGCACCACCCTGGAATTTGTTAAGTTGCAAAAGTATGGGCTCGGAATCCAACTCCGTCTTGAGCACCTCCTGGGCTTTAGGGGTAAATCGATTTGAAGCCAAGAGCATCAGAGCCTCACTGTGGTTGATGATGTATTGCAGTTCCGACGCCGGGAAAGCCGGAGATAATGGGACAGCAATGGACTTGGCCGCAAGAATAGCAAGCAACGTCACTTGGATGGAACTTCAGCGTCAGTGGAAAGTCCGCCCCGGATCGGATGTTATCTACTACGGCGTGTAAATGTGTGATTGGCTTACCCACGTAGTCGTAGCTGTTCTCAATCAGAAATGCGACTCGTTCACCGTCGAGGTCGTCCCGTCCAGCTTTCTCATACAGTTGGTTCCGGACCTTGGCCACATCGCCAAGGAGTTCCCCATATTGGAAGCGGCGTCCACTCCGGGAGTGAATGACAGCGGTAGAGTTGGGATCATGCCGGGCAATTGCCTCAAAAACAGGCAGTTTTGGTAGTGAAGAAGCCATTCTAAGACCGGAAGCCAAGGAAATTCTGTTGTTGAATAAGGAACGACTGGGTGATGTTGTGAGGGTGAAGGAAGAGTGGAGGTGTAGTGTTCGGGAACCCAAGGTCCTTCCGAGGCGTGTTCGGGCTAATGACATTAGGAGGAAGGGAGGGGCCGAAACACGGCGGCGGGGGGGAGGGGGGAAAGGGGGACGATCGGTTTTATAAATCAAGACGGAAATGTTACTAGTCAACACACCATCTAACGAACGGCTCGCCTGCCGGTATGCAGTGCCGCCGCCGGATTTGATTCCTGAGTATCCGTGGCGTGTTATGCGTGTGTCTGTCTGCTGTGTATCCGTAATCCTTCGTAATTACAGGGGTAGTGGTGGTCTCAACATGGCACAACACACACAGACAGAGAACCTCGAATAGGTGGGAGGGGAGACGATCTCGAAACGGTGCTGTGAAAGCCGAGCCCGGCGCGCAACCTACTTCTTTCTCCGGAAACTCTTACCAGCCGGTGTGCCAATTGGAATCCTCGAACCAATCAAGTGGAGTAAAAAGGATATATCGCGGGGCAGAATGGAGAAGCGGAAGAACAATCCATCCAACTTTCTGTCCAGAACCTCGCTCTCCCTGTGTTTCGTTTCTTCGGGCGTTGCGTGGGGAAAAAAAGAAGTTGAAGCTATGGCCCCTGCAGAAAAAGACGGGAAACAGGGGTGGAAGATTCCTGGGCCCTTATGCAATTGGCTGAAGCTTGCTATTCGCCCCACGTTTCTACCGGCGATTGATTTCCAGCATCTGGCCGACGACTACGGCGGTAGTCAACTGAAACTGTCAACTCGGTTCGTTTTCATTTTGGGCGCCATGCACTTAAGCCCTACACAGAACTCGACCCCAGGGGTAA